>NDGN011460553.1:0-30846 GCA_002564285.1 Tympanoctomys barrerae | reverse complement strand
AAAAAAAAAAAAAAAAGTAGAAGATTCTGACATGTACAATTTAGTTTACTGCAATGGGTGAAAAAAATGACTTAATAAATGTTTTCCATAACTAATACTTAATATAAACATAAATAAGTCTAAAGAATCATGTTTTTAACAAATGAGATCTCTCTGGGCACAAAAGCCCTGCCACCTGACATGAAATAACTTCAAAAAGAAATGTTTTAGGATACAAAACTAAATCTGAATATCTCTCTCCAGTACCAAAGAACTACGCTGCTGACCTACTTCACATTAATCAGTTAATGCAAAACTGAATTTATAAATGAAACAGAATCTAGAGACTTTTATAGAGTCAATGTCTATACTCACCATGAACTTGGTTGATTTCTGAATTCTGGGACAGAATTTCATCTGCTAATTTTTGAGCAGTTGGCAAAACTTCCGTGTGGTGCACTGTGATCAAGTACTGTACAAACTTCTGTAGTTGGTCTCTATTCATTTGAAAGAGAGTCTCTGAAATGGGAAGATGAAGTTTGACCTGGTCTGGCTTGCGGATGCGGTATAAAGACAGCGCCACAACATGAGCACAATAAAATATGTCCTTGTTTCCACAGCTGCAGGTCACTGAGGTAATCTTGCAACGATCAAAGCTGATGGCCACGTTGCAAAGCGCTTCTGGCTCCGATTGTATTGCAGGTTCTGTCACCGTGCCGCTCAAGTGGAAACCTATGTAAAAGAAAGGGAGTGTTTAGCTTCCGCACTCAGGCGCTATGGAACTGAACTCTTGAAAATGTGTGGTACTGGACAGCAGCAAGAAATACAACAGCTTTTATTTTCAGCTAAAAGCCTTTAAGCTATTAACCACCACCAATTCCCCATAAACGTAAGAAAATAATCAGCAGACATGTTGAGGTATTTTATATAGTCAGATGTAAAAACTAATTGTAGTACCACACCATCGTACTTATAAGCAAGCTGTTAGGACACAACACTAACAAGCCACCATTACTCCGTATCTGTAGTATACAGGACAAAAGTTTCTACACCAGTGGGATCCCAAAGGCTTGCTTGCTTTCTTTATCTTTTAGAATCAGCCTAGTCAGCTTTCTCTCAAAAACAAAAACTCTCCCTTCCCCTGCCTTTACTCCAGCAGTCTCTGGTCTGCCCCTACCAACACTCTAACTCTGAGGGGAACTCTCTCACAAACTTTGACCAGATAAAATTTTAAATTTAATAACTCTTTGTATAACATATACCCTGATATAGGATATTCATGAGCAGCAACTGCTACAAGATTCACCAAATCTCATACTCAACACCAGTCCAAGTAACTCATAGTGGTCATTTTCTTCCATGTTGGAAAGCTGGCACAGACACACGGTAACACACACACAGAGTACAAAATCAGCAAAAGAGAAGGGTCTTGGAGGTCTCATATATTTTTTTAAAACAGAATACAAAAACAGTGCAAAAGAAACCTACACACACATTAAAAATGATATAGAATTTCATACAACAAAATGATAGGAATTCAACAGTGGTTGTTATAGTGCATATTGTTGTCTTCAAATTAGCTGTGCAGATTATCAGATATTAGCATGGAAAATTGGTCAAAAAACTATAAAAAAAATAAAGGAGAAAAAAATGAAGCATTAACTGCTCTTTTCCATAGACCAGCAGAAATCACCTCTACAATTATCCACGTTATCCTGCGTATGTATATATTTATGTCTTCTTCCTTTCCTTCCTTGATTTTCCTTTCTTCTTGCCCTCATCCCAGTTGTTGCTTCCCTTTCACAGTATCCACTGTACCTTTAGGATTTTATTTACTCTTTCAGGTTCTTACACTAGGGAGACAAAGTGATGTTTACACATGCGGGTCTGATTTATTTTCCTTATGAATATGGTCTTCGGGAATCCTCTACAAGATCCATGACAGATAACCATTTGCACGCTGTGAAAGCCATATTCAACAGCAAAGGACAAACATGGAGGCAATGAGCAGGGGAGCTGTTTGGCTCCTCAGACTCAGATTTACCTCAGAACATCAAGTGTCTGACAGAAAGAAACCTGAATGCTACATAACAAAGCTTTTGGCTCTCTGTCAAACTTCCGCTACTGATGTTATTTTAATAAAATTCATGGAGCTGGCTGGTCACTGTTCCTCTTCATTCACAAAAAGAAATATGTTTACCATAGGGGAACTCTGAGGGAAGCGGTACACACGAAGGTGCAGTGACATGGCTTGGGTGACGGCCAGACAACACCAAGAATTCCTACATGGGAAAGTTGTACCCGACTTGCCTCCTCTCAGAGGCTACCCAGGCCAGACTCAGATGGAACACTATGTATGAAATCTTTATGAGTAATGTAATTTCATGCTGGTAATTTATATTCAGCAATACTTAATGGAGGAAAGTATCATATTTTTACTAAATAAATCCATTCCAAAAAGAACATTCATAAAAACATTACTGTTATTGCTTCAGTCAAGGAAAAAATCTGAGAGCTATCATAAGATGACCATTTATTTTCTTCCACAAACATTATCCCTGTCTCAGATATTCTAGCCTCATTTCTCTTCTGATCAAGAAGTTTTCCTGAAAAATCACAATTAAAAGATACATAGAAAATATAGTATTTAAAATTTTAAAGTCCATTTTCCCATGAAGAAAATGTTACATGAAAAAATAAACACCTGAGAAAAATCTCAAGAATGAAGAAAAAGTAAGAGCAATCTTGCCTTAATTCATATATGCCGGAAATACCATAAAAACTCATTCAACAGTGCCCAGGTCCGATCCCACCCCGGGGGCATGCTGAGATGGGCGTGGTGGTGCGCGCCTGTAATCGCAGCACTTGGGAGGCTGAATACAGGAAGATCACAAGAGTCTGATCTACATAGTGAGACCCTATTTAACCTGTACCAAATCCATAAAAAAAAAAAAAGTAAGCCCACTCAATAAGCAAAACTTAAAATATATCAGTAGACCAGAGAAGAGCTTTCAGAAGGTCCCTAAGCATGCTCTATACTTTCAGTTCAGGGAAAACTGCTTCTACCCATCACATACATGCTTGCAGGTATCGTTAATTCAAGAATAGCCACCGAGGGATGATTTATTTATTTATTTTTGTGGCGGACGATTCATAAAATCAACCGCCTCCCGCTTTATATACTGTTATATCTCTTCCCTGTTAAGTCCAAGTCGTTGGGTCCCCACAGGATGGTCAAAGATCTCCTGTAATCACAGGCGAACCAAGACAAGGAAAGAGCAAGAGGAATGCAGCTAGCCAGGGAGGAGTCTACAAGGATCTATAGCTCAGGCACAGAACTCAGCTTGGCACGTGAGCGGTCCTGGGATCCACCTCCAGGGCCATCCAAAGGTAAAGATTTTTATTAAAAAAGTCTCCAAGAAGAGAACCAAATACAGCTTTTAAAAGAGACTGATTTAAATTACAAAAGAAGAGGCTCTTAGGAAAACTGATGAAGTCTTCAAAATACTTTTTGTAAAAATGACCTCCTTTATTCACATGAATTGTGCAGAACAAGTCAGAAAGAAGGATATTATCAAACCGTGATATTATACAATTATGCTGGGGGAAACTCCGCTATTACCCACTGAACATTTTTATTACACTGAACATTTACTATTCTTGTATTTCAAAAAGCAAACTATAAAATATTGTGACACATACACATCTTATAATAAAGTAATACTTCCTTAATCTGATATCATCAAAGATGAAGGTGGTTCATGAATGTTTATCATTTCAAGTATTCTAGGATCTTTCAAGTGCAGTACTCAAGCTCCTTAAAAATCTCAACTATTTTGGAGACACATTTCTAAATAGTTGAGGGGTCCCATTCACACTAATCTGCTGACCACTTCAGGTACTACCAATCCAGTTGATGGGAAAGCACTCCCTGTAATAACTACAAGTGGCAGTAGGATCCAAAAGGCTTTCATTTTCTCCATATGATGACTCCTCTCCTATAATGCCAGTATTAAAAAAAAAAACAAAAAAAACCCCACCTTTGCTCTCAGGACAGCTACATCTCTACCCTGATTAACTCTGGAGTAGTTAGTTAGTACTCAGGCCTGTTGGGCTTGGGGGAGGTTCTACTCACAAACCTTATATAAAGGGCAGCTGCTATATTATCATTTTTTAATACTTTAATTTTATTTTATTTTGAAGAAATGAAAGCAAGAACAAAAATCAGAAACAAAGACAGAAACAGGGTAACATACAACAATATGTATTACTTCTTAAGAGCATGCAGTGTTGAGCCTGGAATCCTACCAGACCTTACTTGAGGACTGTGTAATGGAGTACTGCGGCCCCTCTAACGTGGAAAACCTTGGAAATCTGTATCAGAGCACTCACAGGAGAAGCAAGAGTATCACTTTCCCAAGAATACCAACAGGGCTCGAAGACAACCTCCCACCCTCCCACGCGTAGGTCCTGAGGGACCTTGAACAACGGTGTTTCCTGAAGGTGGATCTTGTCTTTCCAGAGTTCTGACAAACCATAAGGGCCAAGTATTTTATGATCAGAATGAAGCACACAAATAGGGGCAACCCTGTACTCTGTGCTAAGACATGGAAGCTTAACTTTGGTATTTTTATTACTATATGTATGCAATACGTAATATATTCATGGACACTGGTATATACTCACAGCACATCTTAATCTTATTTTGTTTTAAAGAACTAGGACTGATGAAATTATTATAAATCTTGTCTTAAAAATGTTTATGTGTGGGGCTGGGGAGATGGCTCAGTAGAATAAGCGCTTCCCTGGCAAGCACAAGGGCCTGGGTTCAATCCCGGATTCTGCCAAAAAATAAAATAAAAAATGTTTATGTGACTTTATAGAATATAACTTATGAAGAACAGTCCCGCAAGAACAAACCTCACAGGGTAGTCAGTCTGCTGTATTACCACCGAGTCACACCAAGCCCAATAAAAAGGTCTGCAAGAACGGAATAAAGACAAGTACAAACCCGAGTCCAGCGCTGTCTGGCCCCTGGGAACAGAGACTGGTGTGGGCCAGGCGCTGGCCCTCAACGCTGTGTGCCCTGAACACGTTATTTAACCTTCCTGAGCTTCACTTTACTTGAGCAAGAAGGTGGCTATAAATACGCTGCAGGGCTGTTGGGGATTAAAATGAAATAACATATGTAAAGCAGCTGGCACGCAGTAAAAGTGCTCATTAAATTTTATTCCTCCTTTCTTCCCTTCCCAGCTAGAGAAGCAGGGGAGAGGTGGACACACTCCTCTCACCCGTAACACTTTCTTTTTCTAAGCTACTGGAATCTTGTTGGAGGAGGCATCACTGTGCAGCGGCTTGGAGAAAGGAGGGGTCGTGGAGAAAGTCTGGGGCCAGTGGGAGAGGAAACACTAGAAAAACAATTTGACAGCAGAACTTAAAACACTTCCGAAAGATATTTATACCTCTGCCCCACCCAGCTCTTTCTCCACTTTCCTCAGTTCTTTTTAAGTGTTAACTGTATACACATAAAAACATATGATGGGACAGAACTCTGTCTTAAAAAAGTTTTAGTAATCATATATACTTCTAAAATAACAATGCAATGACTCTTGAAGTATGGTACTGGGATCCCACAAATCCCTAAATCTCTGTTGTTGTTTTGTACTGGGACTTGAACTCATGACCTCATACGTGCTAGGTAGGCACTGTGCCACTGAGCTACACCCCCAAATCTCTTTCATGGGGCTGATAATATTGAAATTCCTCATAATTATACTTAGACATGACCGACCTTTTAGGGCGACTCTCATGAGCTTATATTTAGTTAGCCAGAGGCTACACGACATTGCAACAGACTGAGCACAGAGGGGGAAATCCTGCTCCTCTCTACAGAAGGCAGACACTAGGTTTGCACAAATGCAAAATAATGTCACTTTTCACTAAAATATTTTTGTTTGGGGGACCATGCCTATGTTTTTTCATAAAAGTATGTTTGTTAACATGTGTTTACTACTAGTATTTATTATGCATTTTGACATTTTCTCAGTTTCAGTTTCAAACACAGTTAAGTACCAACAGCTGTAAACCACATAACCAGAAGCAAGAAGGAGGGGCCAAGGAGAGTTCAGAGGTACAAGTGTCTGCCTGGCAAGCACAAGGTGCCAAGTTCAATTCCCCAGTATCAAAAAAAGTCCCTGTGTGAGCACTGACATCGGGGCAGAGAGATGAGAAAGTCCTCCGTAAGAGACCTGGAAGCTGAAGAACCACTATTACTATGCATTGCTAAGACATGGAAGCAGTAATAAGTCCTTTCCAAGCTGTCCTTGGTGAGGGTTATTTGCGCCTGGATTTTATAGTAGGTGCCAATAGTTAAACGGCCAACACCGAAGGGGCAAATTTCTAACACATGAACACTCAATCATCTATATTACGTTTACATTAACAAAGATTAGGCTTCTTGAAAGTATTTAATTCTTACTTAGCTTTTCTGGAAGATGGATATATATATATATATATATATATATATATATATATATATAGCTAAATCTCAGCTGCATGTTAAAGAGGAAAAGGAGATCCCTGGTGTCAGACTGAAAAGGCAATTTTTTTAAAAAACACTAACTCTCTAAAGGTTGGCCATTTTAGGCAGACATGTGTACTTGCTGGACTATAAAATGGTTATAAACTCCAAGCATTAGAAAATTTCAAGCTAAAATAAACTGGCAGATATGAAATAAACATGCTAAAGACTGTTCCTTTCATGGCACATTCTTTTCAGAAAAATATGTGCTCTGTGCACGAGTTGCTCAAGTAACGTATTCTTTGTTGAGGAATTTAACAGAAGCACTGGTGTCTACTTACACAAATACATCTTTCACCCTTTTCCTAAATAAAAAGAACCCCCAGGGAAATTAAAGGCAGAAACCAACTCCATGTGATGTTATGGCTGAAAGGGTGGCAAGGTTCTGAAAGGATTTTTTTTTTTTTTTTTGCATTTTCTAATGGTTAAATCTAAAAATGTAAGAGTTAACATTTAACACTCTCCTAACAATGCATTCACTGGTTAACTTACACTGAGCTGGTTAATTATATAGCAACTGATATTTATTTATGTGTCCCTGGCAAAATAGGTTCTTTAATTGTTGTCCCCCCCCCCAAAACCTAATAGTATACATTTCTTCTAACTCAGAACTGCTATACACAATGCAACATCCCACACTGCAATAATCAAAAATATTTTAATTCAAATCATGTACAATTTCCAGATCAGCACTATAGGGCCCAAGATGGAGACAATAAACTCATTTCAAAAACCAACTTATCTAAAATAGCATATTCCTTCTTCAGCCACGTAATTTTCTCACAGGGAAATCCTAAATTAAAGAGTCTGCATCCTGTGAGCTGGCTAATTAAATTCTCTAGTCCTAATTTCTAATACTGAGCTTAAACAGCTTATAGAAAGGCATTAGGAGCTTCTGCCAGCAATCACTAATGAATCAGTTTTCCTCTTACTGAAAAATTATTTTTTAACAGAAAAGCTTTATTTTAAATCCAATTTTAAAATGCCTACTTGGAATAGAAGTAGTCCTAGACTTCATTAATATTTGAGAACCACAATGGTAAATTAATGCAAAGGCCAGACTGTAAACCACAGTGCACCATATAAACAACATAAAAATTTATGGAGTATGCACTGTATGGGCCCAACCAAGAGTTCCCAGCAGCGCTCCGCTCATTACTGGCCCTGCGTTCTAGCTCATGTAGACTCTCAGACCATTTCATGCACAGAGCCGATCAACGAGAATAGTGGTGTTAGGCATGAGCGGCTAATCTGGCTATCTGCAAAGGGCACCTAGAAAAAGCACCGCTTTAAGTGGAAAATGTTGGATTTAAATAAAAACAGGACACAGGATTCAGAATCATCCTAAATCCAGACGCAGGTAAGGGCGTGTCTCCGTCCTCCATCACCATCACCGCCTCCCCCAAGCCCAGTGGGCAGCAGGAGAATTCTGAAAAATCTGTTATGTGTCTCCAAAACTCTAACTCTGTAAGGTGCTTGGGAATGTAAAGCTCCAAAAATTTAAATTTAAGCTGCTTTCTTGGACACCAAGCTTTTCCTGATGCAAGCCAATGGCTGGCCAGCCTTTTAAAAAGTGGGAAAAGCCAGACAGCCCTTATCAAACCTGCAGGGTCCACACTGTGCTGCTTCCTTTCCCCTCGCTCTGGTCTCTGGCCTGGGTCCCAAACTTCTGAAGTGCAGATGGAGAACATCAGAACTCTCCTTTCCCCCAAACACAACATCTTACACCTCTACAACCTTTGTCTTAGCTCTCAGGGTCCAGAGTCTAAATGGGGAGGAGGCAGAGGATCCCTTTTACCAGTGATTTTTTTCCCCTCCCGTGGTTCACAACTTTCTTCAGAAATATTTGTTTATTTGCCTCAGGGGAGGTGGTAGAGGGGAAACCAGGAAGACTAATTCTGCTTCCAAGGGCCAAGAGGTAAGGAAAAAAGTGTGCTCTGACTCGGGAGGGAAGAACGCCATCTCTGTAGCCAAATTCCTCCGTCCACACTCTAGATGGCCTCTTCAGTCTCAGCACTACCACACCCTGTTGGCCCTAACCCACAGCTACTGGGAATGCCTTGCCCCATACCCAGGCTATGACACAATTCATTTTCAAATCTATATTTAAAATAGTCAAAATATTTCCCTTTTCACAGGGAGAGGAATGGGAGTCCTCAAGGAGAAGCAGTGACGAGGCACAAAGGATTAGGTGGCCCTGTTGGGGACCAGAAGGAACACCAGGCTAATACAATTCACAGGACAAACCTGCTCCAATAAAATGTTTCCACATCAACACCCCAAAGATCAAAAAGACAGGAGGCAAATTAACAGATCTAGACACTTAATGAGTAAATAGTGCTCAGATTTAGGATGCTTGAAAGTGGGGTACCATCTTTCATCTCTGTAGCCCCAGGAAACAGCACTGTTCTTGGATTAGGTAAGGCCCTTAAAACTCTATCAAACCATAACATAGAGCTTTTATAAGCAACATCTATTTGCCCTGCTCTGTAGAATCATGAAAGACAAAAATCTTTAGCCTCCAATGGAGGACACCTTAACTTAAAATTACTTCCAAGAGTCCACTCCTCTCCTGCATTCTGAGGGAGGCCAGAAGCTGACACAGCAGAGACCTGTGGTGTCCCTGCCCAGGGACTGTCCTACAAAAGTGTGAAACAGGAGACCATTAAGTGAAAGAACAGAGAAACTCTCTTGGCATGTGGTGGTCAGATCTGCAGTGTTCACCCCTCTACACACACACACACACACACACACACACACACACACACACAGAGAATTGAATCCAGAGCCATCCCATTGGGCTATATCCACAAACCATTTTTTTTTTTTTTTTTTTTACTTTGAGAAAGGGTCTTGCTAGGTCACCAAGCTGCCCAGGTTGCACCAGAACTTGCCATCATCCTCGTCCTCCCAGAGTGCTGGGATCTCTGTCCCCCTTGGAGAGACTCTGAAATCCCGGGGACGGTGATGTGTCAGGTGCAAGATCTTGGTGATTGTAACTACAGGCCAAGCAAAGCTTTTGTGGTCCAAATAGAGTTCAGTAAACAGAATGGTGAAAGAATATATAATTTTGGATATAAAATGTATATAGGAGCTGGAGGTGTAGCTTGGTGGTACAGTGTGTTCTTTTAAAACCCAGAGTTCAATCTCTAACAACACAAGAAATGAACTTTTCAAAGTATATAATTTCTAGTTGACTATAGCAACTACATGTTCCTCCTCTAAGAAGTCCGACAGACGATAGTAAACTGGTCGGAATCACCCTCAAAAGAAAAGAAGAATACAGTAACAAAAATGAGTATTATCATAATTGTGATTATAGCTATACCATCCTATTTTATGTAAATACTTAGTTTTAGAAATCTAAATAAAACATCAAACTTTTAAAATTATTAGTGTTTACTTTTAGAGAGACTGTTTTACAGCATCACATAAGAGTCCCACCAAATGGGAGTTCTTTTTGTACTAGAAACAACCCAACTCATGGAAAAAATATTGGTAACTATTTTCAGAACATATTTTTTGCCAAAGGCAAGGTCTACCCAGCACGAGAAAGAGGGAACAGAGTCCAGGACAGCACAGGACAGCGTAGCATTTCTGAGACAATTAGACCCTTCTGAAGCCTCCCTTCAAGCTGGGTCACACCTGCTAAATTAAACGACCTTAGGCAAGAAACGCAGCCTGGACTTTCTCCCGCCGCTGAAGCAGCATGACGGTAAGAGCTATCTTGCACGGCTGCCGCGAGGACGAGATGAGAGCTGACAACACACATAAGCCACCGCGGCAGGCCTTCCACGCAACGTCCGCATCCGTTGGTACTGTAATACAAGTGCAGCGTGCTTTGGGAAGCTTGGCATGTTCAACACATGCGCTCCAAAGCTCCTGGCGAGTGAGTGCAGGGGCTGGGGGTGGGGGACAGGCTCACATGCGCTCCAAACCTCCTGGAGAGTGAGTGCAGGGGGTGGGGGGTAGGGGACAGGCTCACATGCACTCCAAAGCTCCTGGCGAGTGAGTGCAGGGGCTGGGGGTGGGGGACAGGCTGGCCGCCCCACAGCACGCTGGTATTCTGCTATGACAGCAGGCAAAGGCTTGCTGTTGAGAGTTCACGTTCTACTATTCTCATACTTCAATTAACAGAAGTACTGTCTTATTTATTTTCTCATTTTGCATAACACATTCTTGGCATGTGATCTGACTCTAACCGGAAGAAAAAAGGCACTTAGAAGATTCAGTTTTTCCTCAAACTAAGTTTGAGTTTCAGTAAGTAAATGCTTCACCCTTCCCTTGTAAGATCTCTCGACTAAAATCTAAAACATCCCCTTGGCCCCCTAAAGTTTGCCTTCCCAGTGGGATAGCCACGAAGTGAGACAGGTAGAAGTAATCTTACAGCTCAGGTCTGTCCTGTTTTTACTGGAAAATTAATTGAAAGTTGGGTGCTACAGCAAGACTTGCAATGCGTGTTGTGGAGAAAAGGGGCCCACAGCTTTTGAGTTGGGTAATCTGTAGCCTGACAAGCGGCATGGTGTCACAGGCCCTGCTCGTCTCGAAGTACCTCAAGGATCACCCCCTCCTGCCAGGGCCACAGGTAGTGGGTACTTCCCTGACTCTGGAGACCCAGCTGAGAAGAAATCCTCTCTGCTCTGAATGTCTTTACAAACAGTGAGGGACATGTGTTTCACTTGATTCAACAGCACATTTTTATCTTAAATAATTAAGCAATAAAAGAAAAGCAGACAGACAGGTCGTCTGTTGACAGTGCAGACAAAATTACTGACATTTATACTTGCATCTTGAAGCAGTATAATTACGGGTGATTTTTTTCATGTGCCCTATTTTAGTTGATTTTGAGCAGGTGTCTCTTTTCTAAAGTTCCACAATGAACACGTTACTTAGAAGGGGTAAATGTTCTTTGGCTCAAAGTAAAAAGGTGCTCAAAGTGCTCGTGGGTGAAGACTGTAACATACAAAGAATGTTCAGCGCACGTCCTGGTCCCGGGAGCCTCACACCGAGCCTTGGTGCAGCTCTGTCAGGTCCCCGCCCCACCCCACCCCCACCTGCCCTGGCAAAGGACTCTCCCGGCTCTCCACAGCCCTGCCTTGCAGCCCGGCCACAGGCCAGAGAAGACCTGGGCTCCAGGACTCAGAACAACACAGTGGACACACACTGGCCTCTCCATTCGAATTTCAGTCATTATCTCATTTGAGCGCCGCGAGCAAGTTACTATTTCTTGTTCCCTTTTCTCATTTATGAAATAAAGGAAACAAATAAATGATTCTTTAAAATTACAGAAACAGGATACAGTAATAGCCTGACAACAATGACAAGACACACATACACACACACAGCACTAGATCTTTGACTTGCCCTGGCTACCAGTGGTCATCTCAAATGACAAGTTAGCCTCAGAGAAGAAGGGAGAGAAAGGGTACATACTGCAGTAGCTACGACCATGTATATATGCCAATGGTACTTCAAGTACCAAATTCAATATAAAAGCAAATATTTATTTATTTATTTATTTATTTATTTAGGTGGAGCCAGGGATTGAACTCAGGCCCTTGCACTTGCCAGGAAAGTCTTATTCCACTGAGCCATCTCCCCAGCCCGCAAATAAATATTTTTAACTGAAACAACTTTTATCTATCTCCCTATAAATGAGATTGTTAAGGCATGCTGTATCTTGTACACATAAAATTTCTACCTGCATAAGCAAAAACCCCTCAGATTATATGGATATAGGCAAGCCTAATCTATGCAAACCACATAAAATATAAAATACATAAAATGATTTTTTTAAATCCACTAAAAATAGAGTGCAACCAATGGATGGTCTTGTCTGCTGCTCCACCTGAGAGGACTGCGCATTCTCTCCCTCATTGTCCGCATCCTATAAACATGCGTGGTCACAGCACAACAGCCCCTTTCCCAATCTTGTACTTGGTAACAGGCAGTGTACAAGTCCCTGGGGAAGATTCTAGTTCTGACAAGCTACTGGATTTTTGGAGAACTGACAGTTGAGAAGTAGGGTCGGGGCTGAATTTAGAAATAAAACCTGTAATAAAAATGCCTACTTATCTGTGTTCTACACACGTTATGAGGAGGAAGAGGCATTCCCAAAGACACAAGCGTTTGGATTAGGCTATGTCTAAGTAGCACTGAGAGTCAGAAAGCCCACCGAAATGGGAATGGCTTCAAGAAGTCACAGTCAAGGAGCACCCACAGAACTCTACTTACTGGGTCTTGAAAGAAGAATGGCAGTACAAGGTCCAGAGCTGCAGCTGCAGGAAATGAACGCAGCGCAGGACCAGCAGCAAGGCTGCTAAACAAAATGACAGGTCCAGGTGAGCGTGGAAGTCACAACTCTGCACAAGCCAACTGACAAGCCCCACCCCAGGCCAGCACCCGCACCGATGGGGGCGCCTCATCACCAATGTTCCTCACCCAAGATGGAGGAACCGGCTGCTTACACAAAGGTAAGTTTGCTGAAAGTCAAGACCAAAGAAAATACACCGATATTGTTGTTATCGGCACCACAGCTACACTTCAAGGTTCATCCGGCATACTCGATCTAGAAATACCTACTAATACTGGATCAACCACAGAGCTTTATACATTTTTTCAGGTGCTGCATGTGTTTCACATCAGCCTTGAACTTGTTATGTTGCCCGGACTGACCCCGAGTACTGGGATCGCAGTTTTACGTTACAATCTTTATACTTACGATGGTCAAAAATGCTGTTACTGGCCAGCGAGACAGTTTGGTGCTCTAAGCGCCTGCCTGGCAAGTGCAAGCACCGAGTTCGATTCCTGGTATCATATGCCACCCTAACCCTGGAACCCTGGGTACACCATGCTGGCCACTGAAATGGGGCATAGTGGTGCACACCTGTAATCCCAGTGCTGGGGAGTCTGAGACAGGAAGATTACTATGAATCCAAGCTGCTTAGCAAGACCCTATACCAAATAAATAAATAAAATTAATTAAAAAACAAGAATGTGGTTACAAGACTTTTAGATCCCAATTCTCAAAACCTGAGTAGTAAATCTCATATATCTTTGTCACAAATGTCTTTGTAAGAAGACCTGAGAAAGTGTATGGCTCAAATGCATTAGAATTTATTCCATAATGTATTAAAAAGACCTACAGTCCTACGAAAGATACTCTGATTCTAAGCCCCTGGTGGCACTCGGCATCACCTAGGTCAGAACAATGTGACATGTGCTACACCTTATATATTCGGTACAGGGTCTCACTACACAGCTCAGACTCAGAGTGATCCTGTTTTCAGCCCTCCCCAGTGCTGGGAGTACAGCTGTGCACCATCACACCCAGTCTCACTGGCCTGATTGGTGTGCCCAGGGGCAAGGCCAGTGTGGCATGTGGTGCCAGGGATCAAACCCTGGTCCCTGCGCTTGCCTAAGTAGGCACTTAGACCACTGAGCTATCTCGCCAGCCCTACATCTTAACTTCTACTGTGTGTGTGAATAAATGAAGGGATGATTCAATTTAATAGGTTAAATGAAAACTGATATGGTACCAAACTTCCAAATTGTTCTATAGTAGGAAGCTGCAAGGTAGCAAAATCCGCACTGGCCAGGTTCTAACCCCGGTGTGCCGTGCCGGCCCTGCCCCCGGGTCACACTGAAGCAGCGACTGAGACTGGGCATGGTGGTGCCCACCTGTACTCCTAGCACTCGGGAAGCTACAAACTGGAGGATCACTATGAGTCCAATCTCCGTAGTGAGACCCTGTAGACCGTGTACTAAATTCATACCCCAAAAAAGTGAAATTTGGAAACAAATGATCTGCTCACCCTACCCAGTAACATATGTGAAGAACAGTGATTGAGATTCAAATTCTTACTGCAGAAAATATCCCTCACTGAACATGTGACAGTTAAAGAATTTCACAAATGGCACTAATGCCACACATTACTCTGACAATGATTTTATTCTTTCATATAAAAGCAAAGTATTTATAATGTAAAATGAACAAGCATTCCATTTTAACCCAGGAGAACGTGTTACAGAAACACCAGAAAAATTCAGCTGTCTGCCCAAGGATCTACCCACAATTTTTCTTTTAATATCAAATGTTAAATAAAACTATTTGTGAATAATGAGGATCCTGTGTTACTAAACTTCAGGATTTAAAAAATTACAACAGGTAACAGAAAATCCCCATGCCTAATTTCTCTCTAGTACTTATTTGTTCAAAAAGAAATACCAACCCAAAGGGCCTCAAATGTGAAGGAGGGCTAATGAAGCAGCAATCGCGCACACAGTTGTAGGTTTTAGAATCAAAGTCTGCGTTTGTGGAACGGCAGTGTAATGGGCAGGAACTGACCAGGGAACAAGCCTGGAGTTTTTCTCCCCACTCTGCTCCTAATTAGCTGTTTAATTTCAAGTCTTTGGCTTTATTTTCAGACTGCCTAGAGACAGCTTAAAGGCCCTCATTGGAGTGGAAAAGACTAAGGGGTAGAGGGTGGAGTTTATATGCTTGGAGCATGTGAGGAAATATGTTGCCCCAAAAAATATAAAAAATAAAGTACTCAGGTATGTTCTTGTCACTCTTCCTGTAGACCTGCCAAGGCCAAAATTTTTAGATTCTAAAAAAGTAAAAAGCAACCAAAATACATATACAAATATTCAAACCACATGTGAAAACCTAGACTTTTGCATAAAATAAAGAAATTTTACTGTATTTAAAATGTGTATTTCTATATCATTTAGAGGCAAGTTGAATAATACCCCTATACCCTCATGTGTGCAGGCAAATATATTTATACCAGCTCAAAGAAAATATATTATCCATTCCTGACAATAGGGGACTTACTTAATAATAGTCCAACATAATTAGCACATCCAATGCTGAAATGAGAATAATTCTAGAATGGCTTTTAATGGAAATGAAAGCAGAGAAAAGACACAAGAGTAACTGATTACTACCCCATTTCATCATAAAGCTAAAATAACATACATATTAAATTCAGACAAGATATTGCGTAGAATATGTAGGACATCTTTTTAACTAATTAAAATTGACTTGTTTATAAAAGCAGCTAACTGAAATTGTCTAAAGTTCAGATACAACAGATATATGTGGTCAAGGAAAATTAGCGTTACAAGCAAAAACAAAAACCTGAGACCTGAACTATACAGCCAACTTTTCAGGTTCTGGAATTTTGAGGAAAAAGCTAAAATAGCTACATATTTATAAATCTAATACACTAGTTCAACGAATGTTTCATGGTACGTAGTTCAAATAATTTCCTTGGCAGAGTGTGAACCCTGCCACTTGAGGTGGACATAAATTCACCTCTTCCTTAAGGTAGAAAGGCAGGCCTAAATTGGAAATAGGTCTAATCTCCAACAGAAATCTAATTCCCTACCTGAGAAACCTGCAAATGTCAGGACTGTAAAATGTGTTAGGAGTACAGGCAAGATCAGTATGAACTACTGCGATATCTTCTTCTCTTTCATTTTCTTTCTCTCTTCTAATGTTCATTCTTTCAAATTCTTACCATAATTTTAATCTCTATTAAATATCTTTGTACCTTGAAGTCTTCATCTTATCTTTCACTCCACTATCAGAGACAACTCTATGTAAGTATGTGCACAAGAGGAATTGTATCTGAAAAAGCCAAAAGAACCTTTCCTCAGGACCAGAAAGATATCTCAGTGGACTAAGATCTATTTTGGCAAGCTCAGGGACCCGAATTTGATCCCCAGTCCCACATGCCACACTAGCCCTGCCCCTGGAACATGCTGAGCCTGTGACTGAGTCCAGGCATGGTGGCACACCCCTGTAATCCTAGCGCTGGGGAGGCTGAAAACAGGAGGATCAATGCGAGTCCGAGCTGTGTAGTGAGACCCTCTACCAAATACATAAAATGGAAAAGGAAAAAAAAAAAGAATCTTTTCTTGTAGCCATATTCCAAACCAACTCCAAACCTAAAATAATCCTTTTATAGTTAGCTACGTGCATTTGCAGTTACTCCAAGGATAAAGACTTTCTTCCTCTTTAGTGGCAACCTGCAAATACAGTTGGAGGGCAAGTCTGAGTTTACAAAACTTTTTTGTATTTCCAAAGTCAGCATTTTATTTTTAAAAAGAAACTAAAAATCTATCCAACATAGAGAAATACTAGTCTTAAAACAATTTCTACAAAACTAAACAGTCTTACTTCATTCTCTAGGATGATTTACCTGAAACTGTTTTTTCCTAAATAAGTACATGAAAACTATATTCACGTTCTTTTCAGAAGGCCTCTGATGTATTACATCTTTCTGTAAAACTGAATTCTCCTGGTATAACAACAACAGCCATACATACTAATCATATAATTTTTAAGGAAGAAAACCAGAAATAAAAAATTATTGTCTTAAGGGAAAACTAAAGTAGCATACTCAGACTAAATAAGGATCTGATTTTCACTATCATGACCTTACTAAACAGTGCAAGGCTACACTCAGAAACTCTGGCTTTCAATATTCCTGAAGAACCAAAGCTTCAGCCTAAATAACCAAGGAAAAGATTACCCTTGAAACTAACGTGTTCATTTGCCCACACTGATCAAAGTCTTTTGAAAATATATCAACAGTTCACTAACTTCCTAAACAATATTTAAAAAAATTTAACTGAGCACTTGCTCCATGACTCAGGTAAAGTACAAAAACGTGCTACACCTGCGTCCTCTCCACCAGAGGCACAGAGCCCGCCTCAGCGGGGCCACGACACCGTGGAGAGCTCTGTGTGGCCCTGCAGGCCAAGGCTGGCTCCGCCCTCCCCTCCCCTGCCCCAGCGCGGGCACTCTGCTCCACAGCTGCAGCTCCTCTGGATCTTCTACCACGCTGATTTAAGTCTTTTCAGAGTCTGGAACCTTATAATTTTTAGGATTTGTGTAAATAACGAATACAAGTAGCCTGATCCAGGTCCAAGGTTTTCCCCTACAACTTGAGGTTTAAGCTTCAGTAGGAGACTAGTGAAGCCAAGTGGGCAATTTCAATGGCCTTTCTCCTTTGTCCTTATCTCTGTTATCAACTGTAACCCACATAAAAAGGGAAGAAATAAACATTTAAATATGTGATGCTGTGATAAGGTGTCTATCTTCATTGCTACTGCCTTTATTAGCCAAATAAAATAATTCCTTCACCTGTCCACATATGAATATCACTTTTCTCTCAGAAAAAAAAAGACTTTAAAGATAAATATAGGGGGATGGGGAGATGGCTCAGTAGAATAAGTGCTTCCCTGGCAAGCACAAGGGCCTGAGTTCAATCCCCAGTTCAGCCAAAATAATAATAGTAATGATGATAATGATGATGATAAATATAGTAAAACTAGATTTATTTTCCCCATGATAAATGCTGTTTTAAAAAATGTGATAACAATCAAATCTTCCTAAATAGCATTTTTCTAAAGGGTTTAGAAGTACTATTCTTCGATGAAAGCAGCCACAGCTCTTTGGAGAAGAGGGGCAAAGAAAATGCAGCATAAGGCCAGAGAGTCTGAAAGCGCAAGCACTTTTAGGGAACTATCCTAGCCTCAAAAGACCTCAGTGAGCAGGGCACGTGGGACATGCTTATAAATCTCAATACTCTTAGAGGCTGAGGCAGGAGGATCACAACTTTCACCCCGACTGGGTAACTTAGCAAAACCCCGCCTCAAAATAAAAAATAAAAAAGGGTAGGATACAGCTAAGTACAAACAAAGGCCTTGGGTTCAATCCCCAATACCATTAAAAAAAAAAAAAAAAAAAGGACCCAGTGGCCAAGTTACAACTACTTGAGCAACTAAATAAATACAGATGGTATTGAAGTACAACTCCAACAATAAAACTAGCTATCTATAGATCCACACCAATCTAAATAAATTATTGAACACATAAATAAGTAGAGAGGGGACAAAGCTTTCTTACCAAAGAATTGCAATTATTACATTTAAAAGAGAAAAAAATTACCAGACCGCTGTAGTAACAACTGCTCCAGGCAAGATCACTGATGATAAAATCAGAAGGTAAAGTTTTAAAGAGAAACGAAATACCTGTATAGCCTTAAAGTAGCTCCTCTACAAATACTTATTAATAACTAAGGTGTTTTCAGCATACATCCACAAATACTCCTTGCTCTACACGTAGAGTTTAATTTTCTTTCCCTTAAGTGTGGACTAGACCTCGGTGACTGTCCTAATGAAAAAATCGCTGATATTCCTGAAAATGCTGAGGGTTGATATATAGTGTCCTCACCACAAAAATGGTAACAATGCTAGAAAATACAGTGAGGTTAGCTAGGTTTAATCAATCCACATTGTACATACACTTCAAAACATCATGCTATAGAAGATAAATGTGTAATGTTGTGAATAAAAATTTAAAGAAAGAATAAAGCAAAAAGAACAAAAAATGCAGTGTCTTTAAATTGGAGAAACCTAGCAAATACCACATGAAGCAAGTGACTAAGGTTAATGTCATATTGTTATCCCATGCCCCTAATATGACTGCTGTCCTTTCCCTAATGAGAAGTACACAAACACCATCTCTGGGTATTCTTGCATAAAATCATCAGAGAAGTACTACAGAACGGAAACTGAGGCACCTTCCATAAACATCTAACCAATACTCTTCAGAGGCATCTAGGTCGTCAAAGACAAGGGAAGACTGCTAAACTCTCAGACTGAAAGAGACCAAAGAAACACGACAACTAAATGAATCCACTCTTCCAAACACAAGAGGGAATGCGCTAAGAAACACTGAAGAATTTCAACAGTCTGCAGTTTGGTCTACTATCTTTGCAAATTTTTTTATAAATATGAAATAATTTCAAAATAAAGCTTTATAGAAAAGACAACCTGCCAATGTGGTGTCACACACCTATAATCCTGGAGGCCACAAAGGAGGATCACTGTGAGCTCCCGGCCAGCCTGCTCTGCACAATGAGACTTTGTCTCAAAATAAAACAAAACCAACTTAGCACAATTTCTTAGTTGTAGCAAACACAAATAGCTAAGCCACAAAGATCCTTTGTACCACTGAAGCTAAATTCCTAATATTTTAACTTAAAGATAAAGGGGATTTTTCATGTGAAAAGGAAAAGGTAGGAGAGTTCTAAAGAAATACACGGATGTGTGCTCAAGACACATACAAAATAATCTTCACGGCAGCTTTCTCGTGAAAGACGGAGCAGCAGCAGGATGAACAGAACACCATCACTCGCGAGGACACTGCACCTGGGGGATGAATGGACTGCCAACAGCCAGGCGGGACCTGGAGGGAGCGGTCCCCCAAGGGTCCGTGGGCTGGAGGCAAAGGTCTGAGACGGGGGTCCAGTGAGAAGGCCCTGGGGTCACTGAGGACACTGCTCCCCCAGGAGAAGGCGGCTCTTCCGGAAGGGCTCTGCCAGCCCGGAAGGGAGCACAGCCCTGCTTGCTCCTGCTCGCAGCTCTGTCCCTGACAACATCTGCCACAAAGAAGCTCCCAAGTTGCTGGCCACTTTAAATGTAGAAGGTAACTAGTGAGAGCACAGATGTTTCCTGTATTGTCTTTTCATTATAATTCACGTACATACTTTAAATATTTGGGTATGCTTTTAACATTATTGAAAGGTTAAGAAGTGAACCTTTTAGTAACGCAGCATATCCTGCCACATAATTCACATGAAAATGTTCATCTCCAATAATTTTAAAGATTAAATTCCTCTTTCTTCCATGAATCTAAAAAATAGCCACTCCTACAAAACACTGCAGAAATAAGGCTACCGGCTTAGAATCTACACTACGAAAGCAAGCTTAACTAATGAAGTTCAAAGTCATGGTCAAGAATTTGCCTTCTCCCATTTAAAATGAAAGAACCTTCCCTGTATCCCTTCTGTCATCCAAGAATCAAGTCTTTTCTCCCCACAAGAATGAGAGGTCAGCTGGCAAAGACAACTGAGAGAAAGCCTCTCATAACTGAAAGCCCTTGCCTCTGTTCCAATCAGACCAATGTGAGCTCAACACCTCAAGAAAAATGTTTTCACATCGTCAAGTATTTTATGCACCTTATTTTCTGAAAGCCACAAATTATTCATAATAAACCCTCAAATTTAAAACTTCTAGAGTAACGAGAGTTAGTTATTATATATGGGTATAAAATATAGTATAAAGATCAAAGCAAGGGTGTTTGCTTTCATCTCCATGAGCAATGATAACAAAGCCAACGAGGTTTCCTAGCTACACAACACTCAAGTGGTCTTGGGCTTACATTCCATGCCTCTAAACATGGCATTCTCAGAAGAGGGGCCAGGCCAAGATCCATTATAATGTCAAGACTGAGGTATAAAACAGCAAAAGAATGCTTTCATAAACTGAAGACTTCAGCTAGCATTAAGCAATTTTTAAATGTAAATTAACTTATTCTACGTTTACTGTATCCTTTCTCACTGAGAAATACTTAATTCCATATGAAAATAAAAACATTCTAGTCAAATTCTGATTCCAAATGGGGGTGGGGAAACATCTGGAATCTACAGAATAACCAAGGTAAAGCTCAAAGCCATATTTCCTGTTACAGGCAATCCACATGGTCTTGTACAATTTTGCTTTCAGAAAACTGTAAACCAGGGGATTAAAGTCACTGGAGAAATCAAAACAAAATAAAAGGTAACTTATAGAGGTTTTAGTATTTTCTACAAGTCTCCTGAATAGAAAGAGCAAACTTTTAAATAATGCCTTATAAAAGATCATAATTTAAACATAATTTGGGTTTAAAAGAAAAAGCAAACAATCTAGTTACTCTGTCAATCTCAATTACTCCCATTTTTGTCCCCTGACTTCCTGAGTCTAACTAGAACATTCCTGCCACCATGCCAGCTTCCTACGCAGGCTTTCTGCAAGGACTAAGCTCAAGTTCCCCTGGCTAACGGGAGCCCGCACATGAACGGCCTCTTCTGTGCGGCTGTAAGCAGACGGGATCATTCATAAATCAGAGCAGCGGTGCTGACTGCAGCACCAACAAGCACCTCGCCAGACCCCTCAGAAGTCAGGACGTACTTTTAAGGTAACAGGAGCTTCAAACTATAGACCATGGAAACAGACTTCTTGGAACCACATTATCCTTAAGTAAATAAACTTTGACTGAATGAAGTAAATTTACAGATAGCCCCAAGAAATATACACTGGACTACTCAAGCATTCCCAAAATGACCCGTGTAAATGGTGCCGGGGTTCCTCCTGCCTGCGTTCATTTAATTCTCCCCAGAGAGCATGGTTAGCCCAGCCTCAAGCTTTACCTTCATAAATCATCTTGCTTACTTCAGTTACGGGTAAGAGTAGTGCTCGCTTTGCATACTACATACCGACTCTGGAATCTGTAAATATTTAGTAGTAACAGCAATACTCAACTGATTATGCACATCAAGCATTTTCAGTGCAGCGCATTATAGTGTAAATGACGGCCAGGATGCGATAAAATCCCCCCCAGTGGCCAATCCTATCAGAGGGCTTTCTTATCCACGTTAGGGAAGATGAAGCAAGGTGGCAATCAGCGCAGTGCTGATTTTTAGCAGCTCTTATGTGACATAGCAATTACTCTTTTACAACTCACATAAATGAGAAACAATTTTAGAGCCAGAGTACACGCAGCTCTGGAATGCATTTCCTCAGTTCCTAGCTTCCCTTCCCAGCAGCACGGGAAGGCTGACGGGTCATTATCCAACCACTCACAGACGTGCACATTTACTGCCCTCACCAGGGCCCGCTTCGCCTGTGAGGCAAAGGAAAATCCAGGCAAACTGCCATTCCTCCATCGACTGGGCTCCTATCAGAGTGTTAGTGGGAGAAAGTGAGTGGGAAAGATAATCTCAGGTGGGAAGACAGGGGCCCAGGGGAGCATGCCCAAGGGCTAAAAGCAACGGGGAAAGTGGCACTTCTAGAATGGAAGCGGCTGTTCCACCCCACTGACAGTTTCTCTCGCAGGGCCGCCCCCACTCTTCAGCAGCCCCCACCCCACCCGCATCGCGTGCCTTTCTCGCGAAGCTGGCGGTGAGTGCAGGGACTAGTCACTCACACTTCCGGTCAACCCTCGATCTTTGACTACTGCACAGTCAGACCTGAGGACCGGTCAGGATAAGAATTTCGCTCGGGGCTGCCCTCTGATCTGCGTCACCCGGTTTCTGTCCTAAGTAGCCACACGCACAAGTGAAGAGGAAAAGTATTAAAGGGACAGTGGATTCTCCAAAAAGCTTGGGAAAATCCACAGTCAGTACATTATCCCTCTCAGCTATGCTAGAGGTGGGACCACTTCGGCCATCACAACGCAGTCCCAGTGGAACCAGAGTACTTACTATGTTTTGAGATGCAGACAGCATAATTTTATCAGAAAGCCCGCCTCCAGGGCCTGCTGAGACATTGCAACTGGGTGTGGTGGGAGGCTGAAAACAGGAGAAGCACTAAGAGTCTGAGATCTACGTAGGGAGACCCTGTAGGCACTGTACTAGATACATTTAAAAAAGAAAATTATGAGGTGGTATATACATCCTTATTCAAGATTAAGCTATAAAAATCAATAAAACGAAGTGTTAAAACTCTAGAAATTGAAAGAATTTTTTACAATGCTAAAAGGCTAAGTAATTCTAATTTAAAATGCTTTCTTAGACACTTTCAGTAACATTAACATTGAAGTAAAGTCACTATGCATTTGTTTAAGTGAAAAAACTGGGCCTTGAGCTCGAACATAAAAATATCTAGTTTCTTAGAGAACCACCTGAGAGACCTAAAAGGAAAGGCTAATGTAACTATAGAACAGTGCCACACAGCGGGCGTGTGGCACGTGCCCTCCAGAAGCAGAGGCAGGACGGTTCAAGGCCAGCCTGGGTGACCTAGCGAGGTCAAGGCCAGCCTCAACTAGATACAGAGAGAAACCCTATCTCAAAAACATCCAAACAAACAACAACAAAAAAGGTGGCCATATCTTGCCGGTGTATGTGCTATTTTTCCTTGCACTTACTAGAGGTCAACATTCTTAAATACAAATATCAAACAGAAATACTACAAGATGGCCAAAGGCTTCAAAGGAGAAAAGCAAAATGATGCTCTGCCTATAAGGCCCAGTGTGAGAGATTTCCCAGCCTCTTCCCTTTGCAGATGGTATTTCAAACAGATAACATCCAAACATTCTGTATAATCTTACTACATAGTTCAGGCTGGCCTTGAACTCACACTATAAAGCCCAAACAAGCCTCAAACTAGTGGTGATCCTCCTGGCTCAGCCTCCTGAGTGCTAGAATTACAGATAGGCACCACCACCCCCAGCATTCAAGAATCTAGTCTCAGTGGGTTTCTACACCAGCTATGGCCTTATCCTCTCCATTCCTGCAATATTTACTTTTAACTTCTATGTGGCAATAAACCCTCTCCCTGTACCCCATGTATTTTCTTTTACTTAGCTTGAATGATAAAAGATAGCTGATGCAAGTCAGACCACAAGACTATCTTTACATCCCAGATAAGTCCAATTTTTTAGTTTGCCTAATTAGTAAACTCTGGTTCAAACAAAGTTATGAATTTGTGAATTTTAGTGATTAATAAACAGGAAAAAGAGCAACAATTTCAAACTTGGAGTCACTACCTAAATTGGAATGAAGTTTTAACTTTTATGACATGATGTCCTATAAATTGTCCATAATGAATGTAAATTCACTAGTTCATACAATTTGTCAAAAATGTCTCTTCTCTAAAAGCTGCAGCCACCTGTACGATCGATTTCAAGTCAACTCAACACAACAGAAAGCCACTATGACCTAGACCCTCACCACGCTTCACACCCACACCCACACACACGCACGTGCACACACACAGACGTGTTTGACTCTTTTGTGCACCAGAACGCCTTTTGCAGACTGTTCTTCCACGCCACACTATGGCGAATTGTTTATATGCCTGCCTGTGCCACACACAGTAAGCTGTCTTATTTGTCTCTGTGTCCCCCGTACCTACCAGGACCAGGCACATGGTTGGCACACATTAAATGTTCAGTGACTTGAAGGGAACAAAAGAGAAAATTTCCCATTCATCCATCCAACATAATGTTGGACCCAAACACTCATATTCAGTTATGTTTTGGGATGGCAAAAGCAATTACCAAGCACCCTATAAATTCAGTTTTTGGATGTATATGTCAAGAGTATTTTTAAAAGCATTTTAAAAAATTTCTTCATACTTCTTATAGACATGGAAATCAAAAACCGTAAACTGGATGTCTTCAAATCTTTAATGCTTTGCTAATTAATTAGTCTGATACTCGTAACAGTCTTTCTCCTGATAGGAAGGGAGAAGTTGGTTACATGAAAATGTCCACTAGCTCCTATTTTAGTATCTATTCTCCAACTATATGAAGTTGGTACTTCACTCTTAGATTCAACAATATCCTTTTCTTACTCCAATGAATAGCACTTAAGTGAATGCCATTTTTCTATTTTGCAAAAAATCTGAAAAGAGATCTGGGCCTCAAGCCAAAGAGTTGTCAATTTTTCAAACAAGATTACCCTACCAAATCAGTCATCTTCTTTCTTCCATTAGGAAAGAGATTAAAATAGAATTACACTTTAAAATGTGAGCTCAACCTTTTAAAACTGCTAAGCCTTTTGTGTCCTTATTATATACCAGGATCTTTTTCTATCGTTTCTTCCTAACATTAAACAAAAACTGTAACATAGTTTCCTGCCCCAAAGATCTTTCTCATATCCCCATATTTCCTGATTTGTTGGAGATTATTCCAATTAGCAGAGTAAAATGCTAAGTCATGATTTGGCGTTCCCAACATATTCCTAGCGATTCAGGTTAGGAGAGAGGACACCTGAACCCCACGTTAACTACAATTAACTATATCACATCTACATGAAAAAAAAAAAAAAAAACTCCAAGAAAATAAAATTTCTTAAAAATCACAGATGTGGGTCTTCTTAAGTCGGGATTACCACTTAGAAAAACAGCTGCTCTCATTGTCGTGCTGTGAAGAGTAAATGTGTGCCGCTCCTCCAGCATGTACACATATCCTAAAATAAACGATCAAGAATGCTCTTAACATCCTGGTAATGGCAGTGCAAACCTGGCAGCAAGGGCTGCAGAGAGCACCACAGCACGAGCGCCTGCCTGCCCGGCAAGCACGAGGTCCCAAGGTTGCTCCCCAGCACTGCATGCCATGCGGGCCCTGGAACCCCGGGTGCAGTGGGTAAGACCAGCACTGGGGAGGGTGAGACCGGAAGATCACTAGGAGTCTGCACTGCGTAGCAAAACTGGGTTTCAAAAAAATAATAATAATAATAATAATAACTGGTAGCATCTCAAACATCTACCACAAGTATGGTAGACAGGCAAAGTATGGCAGAGCTATAGAATAGATCTCTATACAGAAAGGTATACTATAAAGAATAGTTAAGTCACATAATGTTGAAAATAGGGACAAGCAAAAGAAAACATATAAAGTATAATTCACAACCATGTGTTCAACTGTGGACATGTTTTATCCACCCTTCCGAAGCATTAAATATTTCAGAATATAGGAGCTAGCTCAGCACTGCCTCCACGTACACAAGCTTTCACTTATAGCATTTGTGGATCCCCCAGACTACGAACTGCTTCAAAGCAGAGACTGATTTTTCCTCATTCAGTGTTCTAAGAACAACACAGCACATGCGGATGCTCAGCAAACAGTGACCACACAGGAAGATGAATGAGTTCTGGGCAAAGGAAGATCTCAATCAGCAAATAAATCTCCATGATACAGAAAAATGGAAGTCACTTGCCTTTTCCTACATACAGGCAAAGACCAGTTTTTGATAGTCCCAAATTTCAAGTAGCTAAATACATTGTCAAATGCCTGTTTCTACTAGTTGAATATGGGATGGTTTTAGTATGTATTCTCTCCAAAGTGTCTGCTGAGCTCGCTTCTGTTGCCAAATTCTGCTTTTCCCCTTTGCAATAAGGCTGCCAGACACCTAGTTCTCTAACTATATTAATAATTACTTAATTTAAAAACAAAAACACATGTGCAACTCTCTTTATGAATTTACCCCCAAGAGCTCTAAGCCGCTCTCCATTAGGCAGCACGTCTCTGCGCATCCTGCTGCTCTTGGAGTGGGATACGCGCCTCCTCCAGGCCCCCAGTCTCCTACGGGCCATAGCTGAAATTAGCTATTCATTACACGTGAAGGAACGCTGGCTGGAGCCAAGCCCTGCAGAGAAACGGTGCTTTTTTTACACATCAATTTCAGTACCAAAGCATCTGCTACCTTACTAATATGTATATTTAATGCCTCTACACAACGTACAGAATTATATGCCATCCACTTTTTGTTCTCAAACTACATACTCAAGTGGCAGTATTCTCAATTATGCCCTTTGAAAAACTTGGACATTTTTTAGGTTTCTTCTCTGGTGCTGTCTGTAAGAAAGCATAAATGAATAGTGTATAGAATATTAAACATCAAAAATCATGACCCAGACTAAAAAAAAAACCAAACAGATATGGGTCTGATCTGCAATTACTAATGCAATTTACTTTTTATTCGAGGTTCATTATTCTTGAATACAGTTTTACATTAGGTTGCTATGACAGGGAATAAATGCTAAAGACTTGTTAAACTTTCGTCTGCTGCTGCTGGAAGTCAAGAACACTGAAACTGTTCTTTTGGAAATTCTGCGCACCTTTTTAAAGTGCTATTTCTAACGTATCTATCTGTATCAGTGATGTACTCCACAATGAAAGGGTAGATTTTTTTTGTATACACTGTAGCAACACATGTCCCTGACCGAGCAAGAACAGGGGAAGAGTGACACAGCAGCCAGCTCTGAGTAGTCCAGGCCTCTGGGATAAATGGCTTTTCTCATTAACCTGTGCACTCTGAAGGAAACGAAACGTTCAACAGCAAGAACTGGCTGGGGACAGCTGTGTGTGCCCACAGCCCCAGGCGGCGGGGAGGGGGAGGCGGGGCAGGAGGGCTGCCTGAGCGCTGGACTGGGAGGCCGGCATGGGCAACACCGTGAGAAGCCCTCTCTCTGCCCCTACATCGACCCCCCAACCTAAATGATACTAGATTACAATGAAGATGTAATGTTTGGGTCAATACAATTGAAAGTGACATTGTGATACAATAATCTAAATAGTCTAACACAGTTAGTACTATAATTAATAACTTGTTCAGGTAAATCAGGCTACTTGGCTAAGTTGTGCACATTCGTTAGTGACTACTCCCCCTTTAGCTCCAGGAGGCCACTGGTGGATTTCCGTTTTGTGCAACCTACAGCGAGATACAGGCTTATTGGCACGATACTTGGAGACGTATCAGTCACCACCTTGGGCGCCCATGGAGAAGATCAGCGTTGTCATCATTTGGCTTTTACTCAAGAGGTCAAAAGAGGAATCTAAAACTTCAGTAATACACTTTGCAAAGGCCAAGCTGGGTGTCTTCTTGGGCGCAGAAGTTCAGGTTCTAGCCCACCACAGAAACAAATGCACTAGGGTCACATCCCCTGCCACCGACCCTACACCCCGTTCAACGGGACACAGGCAATCCTGCGGCTGAGGCAGCCCGAGGTCCTCCACTTCCCTCCTCTGCTAACGGTCTTTCTGCCTGGTTTTTGCCTGACTTTACAACAGCTAAGGCAATCCACACTGTGTGCACCTTCAGCAGGTACTCACGCTCCTTCAGCCTTCGCCTGCCCTCACCTTCGGGGACAGGCAGGGCAAGATCTGAGTGATTCTAGGTCAACAGGCAAAATCCATGCTACATGATAAGCAACAGAGGCGGATGCAGGCTGAGGCAATTAAATCATCAGACTGTTAGGGCGGATCAGTCACGCTGCTTCTGCACTCATGAACGGAACGAGCCCTACTCCGCTTCCTGGCACTTTCTCACAACTGCACGTGTGCACTTTTCATGCGCTTCCCCTTTACCTTTCCACGAGAAGCTGGCCCCAGCAGATGAGTGTCATCCCTCCTAGCGCAGCGCCTAATCTTTAGTAATGCTTCAGTACTCATTTGCCGCGGAATCCCGTGAGCAAGGCTGCTGACAGGAAGGGCGAGCCTGTGGGAACTATCTATGTATCATACAGATCCACCTGAAGCACAAACATAACACTACAGCAGCAAAGGCAAAGGTAAACAAGGGCTCCGTGAGGAAGCCAGCTCAGTCTCACGTCTGCAGGGTCTGCAGGGCACAGAAAGGGATTCGTGAGTTTAATGAACAGTGTCACTCCTTACTACCAAAGGCCTTAATCTATAACAATACACTGAAGAGGAAAAAAACTAAATTGGAGAGGATATTCTCCAACATTATCAACCCATAACTTTAACACTTAAGATGACTACTATTGCATTATTTTAACGTACAGGTCAGCCGATGTCCAGGCGGCACCAACTCTCCCTGGATGATAATCATGAGCTGAACTTTTATAAACAGAATAATTAATTGTTTCTTCAATAGCAACAATTAATAGCACTTTTTTCAGTGCTAGAGCTTAAGCATAGGGCTCTGCACATGCTGGAGTACTCTTCCACAGCTACATCCTAGCTCCCCGGGAACCAATCTAGACTACACAGCAGCAGTAATTTTCAACTGGCAATACTCCCCTTTAATCATATTTCAAAAATAAAAAGCAAAACTAAATTCTTTGTCATCTACAACAACCACTACCAACTAGAAACCTTAGAAAATACAATAAATCAGCTTCGTATTTAATCAACAATGATTTTTTAAAATGTAATCTTTAACAGTTGTTTAAAATATGCATAACTAGGTTTGGAATAGTTATTCTGATTTAAAGCAAAAAGCACATCTGTTTATGAGTAAGTAAATATAGTCTGACAGCAATTTGAAACATCTATCAGACGGAATCAACTGCAAGCTTAATAAGCATTATTTGTATTCTACATAATTCTCTATTTGTTCTTTGTAGCCACTGCAGTAATAAAACATCCTCCAACTCATTTAGTGTGTACTAAATCCAGGGTACCTAGGCAAAACACTGAAAATTCCATTTGGATGGTTCCCAGCCCATACAGCCCAACTTTTAAAAGTATTACTACCATCTGGCTCCTTGTCTGTGTTTACCAAAACAGTAGCTGTGCACACATTTCTGTAGCAGCTGTGGTCAAAAACTTTAAATCAATCCATTTGGCTAAATGAAAACTCTTTAAGGGAAAAACAAATATAGTATTTTGAATATATACTTAAAATAAATTCCATTACTGGCTTTAATAACAATCCCCAAGGACAAAAGTAGTAAGATTTTAAGTTATATTTGAAAGATCTTTATACTTTCACTCATTTATCAAATAAGTGACAGAAGGTTCGTCCACAGAAGTGAAATGATTTGTCCCAGGCCTGGCAGTGGGCAGCTGGACTGTGTCCAGGACATAGGTAGCTTCTGATTTCCAATACAAGAGTCTTTTCACAATACGGTTTCATCTGAATACAGGGTTCATAATAATTGAAATGTGCCACAGGATGTAACATTTAATGAACGCAGGTTAAAAGTATTTTAAGAGTGTGTATCAGGGCCAGTGAGACAGGTCAGCAGTTTAAGCACCTCCTTAGGCAAGTGCAGGGACTGGAGTTCAATCCCCCTCTGCTGGCCCAGCCCCCGGGCATGCTGAGTCAGCCACCAAGTCTGGGCGTGGTGGTGCATGCCTGTAAACCCAGCACAGGGGAGGCTGAAAACAGGAGAATCACTGAGTCCAGGCTGCATAGTAAGACCTTGTACCAAATACATTTTTTTTAAAAAGAGCATATATTATTCCCATAAAATATAACACTTCATAAATTATAAAACAACTTTTTTTTGTAACTGTGCTAAATTCAAAGTACCCAATGAACTTGCAAGAATTATAATTGTAAAAACATTTTCCTTTTCTTTTTCAACGACTTTGCAAACTTCTTCCATAAAAACTAAGTCTATAGGAGGGCTGGCCAAATAGCTCAGCGGATTACAGTGCCTGCAAGCAGGCACAAGGATCCGGGATTTGATCCCTGAGCCTGCTGTGCCAGCCCCACCCCTGGGGCACACTGAGACGGCAATGGAGACTGGACCTGGTGGCACACGCCTGTAATCCCAGCTCTTAGGAGGATGTAAACAGGCGGATCAGTAGGAGTATGATCTAGTAGTGAGACCTTGAACACCCTGCAGACCCTTCCCTAAAATACAAAAAAACCCAAAAAACAACAACAAAAAAAAAACCACTAAGTCTACAGGAATGGGACTGTAGCTCAGTGGTACAGTATCAATCCCAAAAATCAAAAACCAAGTCTATAAAC
>NDGN011460552.1:0-14152 GCA_002564285.1 Tympanoctomys barrerae | reverse complement strand
AGTTTGTGCTAATAGCCAGGTGTAGTGGTACACACATGCAAGAGTGTACAGCACTCAGGAGGCTAAGGCCAGAGGAGTGCCATGAGTTCATGGTCCAACTGGACTACACAACATAGCAAAACTCTGTAGCAAACAAAAGTGTGCTGTTAAATAATTGGTTGGTTTTACAGCTAGACTAGGTAGAACTACTTTATCTGTGAGCCATGCCAGTATGTAAAACTTCATTAAGCTATCTCATGAAGCACGTTGCCTTGGCCTGGCATTCAGTGAATGGGAGCGTCTCGTGTGTGTTGATTTCCCCAGTGTCTGGCCTATCCTTTTTGAGCAGTCATAAAGCGTAAAAGGAGGTCAGGCCCCATGATTTCCTTTCTGATCAGTCCAACCTGGTGCTGGCAAGCAGATGTCCCTGGAATCGATATAAATTGAGAAGCAGTGTTTAATCTTATTGTTCTAGAAAAAACAAAACTTCTTATGCCATCTTGTCCAGATTCACTGGCCAAAAAGTTCTTAGACCGGTACCCTGGTTGCAGGCAGGACTCATGGTCTGTTAGCATGTATCATAGCTCACTCAGATTTGTGCTCATCCTCCCCACCAATCCACAGTGTCTAAAGACTTGAGTGTTGAAAGAGAGAAAGTATTAATCCTCTGCATATAAGTTACCAAAGCAGTACAGATAAGTAGTTAGCAAATTACGGAAACATTTCATTTCATATTTCTGTCAACATTTTGAAAATTCTGTATGTCAGTCATCCAGTCACATGGGTTCTATAGAAATGTCTTCTTTCAAAAGCAATGTTGGTGCCTATATTTTTGTGTGTAATGATATGTGGTTTGTCCTATTTCAGCCATATTTTCCGAAGACAAAAACACCACAGAGCCTGCTTATAAGGTTAAAAATGCCCTATCCATTCCCAACACTCCAGAACCAACAATGCAAGAACCTCTGGTGGGCAGCCAAAAGAGAAAAGCAAGGAAAACTAAGATCACACACCTTGTCAGAACAGCGGATGGCCGGGTATCACCAGCAGGAGGTACTTTGGGTAAGAAGAGGGAGCTTTCGGCAGAGATGACCATTTGACCAGTGAATGATTACAAGCTTTGTTCCTTATTCAAAATGGGTCTGTTCTGTAGCTTTCTAGAGACTTCCAAACATGGGGTATGCCATGTTTTAAAATCATAGATATTTTTTTCAAGAGCATATCTGAATTTCTAGAAAGGAAAGATAATTTTAGAGTCCTCAGCTTCTTCTTCTCTGCACAAAATAGTCTTAAGTAAATTTCTAGAAGAGCCCACACTTTTAAAGATACTTGATAAATCTGTTACTCCATGGTTTGCTATTCATGCCATTATAAACTAGATTATCAGGTGTTGGGAGCAGTGGATTAAGGAACCTTCAAGTGCATCCAGCACTTTTTGCAAAGCAGATGTGGACTGCTACCGTGGGACCTCATGACTGTCTGGATTCGTGAGTTCTCTGCTCTAATGTAACCAAATAGTATGGTGTGAGTAGCCTACTTGTTATTTCCGGTGGGCTTTCTTCATGACAGAATTTCCCTAAGAGTCCTGTGTAAGAGATAAGGCAATGAGGGATACTAAACACTCCCCACAAAAGTATTTCGGGGTGATGAGCTCTAGCTGTTACCTTTCAGCACCTCCAGCATTTAACATTATGTGGTAGGGGTTAATTCAGGTGTTCACAGGACATGGGTTGTTTGCCAAGTTAGAATTAGAAGAAAATTAATTTTGTGTACTTTTTCTTATACTTTGCATATATAGCTAAAACCGTAAAGCATATTAAAGATCCTGAATTGTACCGTTATGTAAGAGACGAAACTCAAAAGAAGAGGAATTTTGTGTCTGGATACAATTCAACTACATAGAAGTAGAATGAGAACTCAAATCTTGATGTCCTTTTGCTTAATTCAATTCAACAGGTCTCTCCCTCCTTTCCTTTCCAATCTGGATTCTGTTCGGTGACTTTTATTTTGTAGATTGTCATATCCTTGTTCATTTATATTCTCATTCATTTCCACTGGCAGCAAGAATTAAATATGCTAGAAAATACTCATTTTATGTAGAAAAGCACGTGCCACTTTTATGTCCCAATATATGACATTCACATCTTTTATCACTTGTTTTCTATATTTAAAATATTTTAATTACGTATTTTTATCATCAGATCTGTTGCTCAGGTTAACAGATATAGGGTAAAAATACGTAATATAGCAACCATTGTTAATTTTCTATTCTTGTTTTGAAATTCTGTACCATATGTATTGTATGTTACGCTGTTTCTGTCTTTGTTTTTGCTATTTGTTTTTGCTTTTGTTTTTGTTTTTACTGTTTAAAATAAAATTTAAAAATAATAAATAAAAAAATTTGAAACCCATAATAAGAATTCTCCCTTCACTTCATGTCTGAATAACAAAGAAAGCATTCTCATTTCCAGCAGGTATATTTATTTAGCATTTCATTCACCTGTTCACAAATACCAGAGACCCCTTTGTCTTCTTGCCAAGTAGATCTTCAGAACAAAACAACATGGATTATATTAGGCTTGGTTAATCGGACAACCAGTCCATCCTACGTGTTTGTATCACAGAATACAAAATATCCATTTGCTACGGTAGCGCCTGCGACAGCTTCATAAAGATTCATGAGGAATGTCACTTGGGTTTGGCAGGGCACACCTGCAGAAAGTACCTTGGGCTGTATTTTGGCCAGGGATCATTATTGCTTCTTCCCTCAAGACTAGCCCTTTCTTTGACCTGGGATAACACGCAGCTTCTCCGTGGCTCCGCTCCAAGCACAGTGCTGACCGTAGTTGTGAGTTACAATCAAGCTTAATAGAAATGCTTCGCTATTATAGAAGAAGACTTTTGTGAAAGCCTTAGTATTTGTTGGGTAGCAGAAAGCACGGTAAAGAATGCTAGCGCTTTTCACATTGTCTGACCTAGGGTTTTCTCAGCATTCCTTTCCTGGAGAGCAGAGTGATCCTCTGGTGATGGATTTCTCTTCTGTTCAAGATGACAAACCAAAGGAGCAACTGCCGCGGAGCCTCCCTGGAGCGCGCGAGGCAGCCTGCAGTGATGAGTGTGCGCGCACCGCGGAGGTGGAGGCGAGGCGGAGCAGCACTCCCGAAATGCCTGCTGTGTCTGCGTTCTTTAGCCTCGCGGCACTGGCCGAGGTGGCAGCCATGGAAAATGTGCGCAGGTCAGTGGCAGAACCTGGGCGCGGAAGGCAACGTAGAAAGCATAGCCATCTTCCTGACGTGACTTTTGGCATTGTGCTTAATGTATTGGGGTTCAGACTTTGTTCAAGATTATTATTTATATGAGATGTTATAAAAGTTTAAGTGCTAGTGAACAGTGTGGGAAATTTTAAGGAAATGGAACCAACTAAGTCTTTTATTTTTGAAAATCTTATGGCTAATTTTGATTTGCATTCTTTAAAAAACGTGACAGTAAGAAGGTAGCATTCTCCGACTGTTAAGTGTGATATCAGAGATGGGCTTACTCCTAGAACAGTTAGCTGAAAACCAAATATCTTAAGCATATCATTAACTTCTGTACCTTACCTCAGCTTTTTCATTTATAAAAACAAGTAGGTGGCACTCATTTCATGGAGATGGCATGGGGGTGACTGACAGCCCTGTGCTCACACGTGGGGGACGCCCCCAACCGCGGCTGGTGCCAGTGGCAGGGCGGTACCAGCTGTCAGAACAGTGTGGTGCAGGCGAAGAAGCTTCCCGGCTTCTGATTCATGGCAGGCAGCAGGCCTGGATTTTGTGTTTCAACTCTGTGATTTGTTACAAAGTGATGTATTGCTCTGCACCTCCATTTTCTCATCTTCCATTAAGCATCATGCTATTCCTTTAAAAAATTACAAAGTTGTAAGGATCAGATGAGATCATAGTTGGAAAACCCTTGAGCTCAATGACACCCTACAGAAAGCATATTAAGTTCTAAGTGTATAATTGGATGTTCTGCTATATAATGGAATCTTTGGGAAGCAAGAAGAGCCATTTGTAAATTGGGGTGTTTTCTGCTTTATTCAAAGTGGGTTGCCCTGTGAGTGAGTTCCTCTGTTAGACTTCCCTTCTCTTATAAAAGCACTTGAAACCTTGTTCAACTCAGGCAGCAGCCTGGAGGGCTTCTGCTCCTGTTGGCATCCCAGAGAACCTAGAGGCCTCCGTGAGAGCTTTGTTTACTCCCAGTGGTTCCTCACAGATACCCTCTAGATATCCCAAGAAGTCAAATTCTTCCTCAGGGCAAGTGAATGCTGACAGAGATCGTTAAAGTCTGCTGGTCTCTGAGAAAGATAGTACTTCTCTTGGGGAGTATTTTATAATAGCATGTAGAAACAAACACCTGGAAAGATAATTGGGAGTAGTTCCTTGAATGTTACTGTGAATTGTGCAAAGAAGAGGTAGCATAAGAATTCAGAGGATCATAGGACAGGCTCTGAAAAGCCCACCACACCACGTAGTCACTGTCCCTGCCCACTGGCACTCTAAACATGACTGCCGTCACATCTTCCCTCTGGTAAGCACCTTCCTGGGCCCCTGCCCGTGCCCTGCCTGCTGCCCATCACACTCCCTCGCCCTCAGGCCCATGCCAGCACTGCAGTCCTCTCCAGACCAAGCTCTTGCCTTTGTGCTTCATCTTCTCACTGAACCGCTGCTGCTCCTCCCTGCTCTCAGCCTGGTCCTCTTCTCTTGGTGTGTACCTCCTGCTGCCCGGCTTGTGTGGACTTACTTCCCGAGACCAGCGGCCACACTGGGTGGTGGTTATTTCTTCATGTGCCTGTCTCCTTCCTGTTTATTTGAAAAGTAAAGCACTGGTTTTGTTCTTCAGATCCCAGCTTTCTTACAGAAAGCTGCCTGTTACATCAGTGGGTAGGATGTAACAGCAACAGAAGAACCAGTGAAGTAAATGAAGCAGTGAGACCATTCTTGAAGTATGTCTACCTGAGTTAGGTCACAGGCATAGTAAAACTGATGTGCATAAGGATTCCTTTCTTCCCATTGGAAAGATAATATTGAATGCTAGAATTTTACCATCAACCTAACAAATGGTTAGTGTTTTTAATGTCTTTACTATAGATCACTTCAGGGAGCTTTCGTTGTAAATGTAGCCCTTATTAAAACAGACCTACCAGGTTTCATGCAGTTGTACCTGGATTGTACCCCACTTAGTTATTATGTAAACATCACCTAGGTTCATGATTTAGAGGGTGCCCTGTGGAATTAAGAGTAAGTAAGTACAAGAGGACAAGTGATGTGTTTGGAAAAGCTAACATAAAATCTAATCTAAACCTATGCTGAGATTCTGGAGACAGTTTTACAAATGCAGGAAATGGGAAGTTGGAACAAATCTTTGTTTAGAGGATATTTATTTAGTTAGTTAGTTATTTAGAGGAACCGGGGATTGAACTCAGGCCCTTGCACTTGCCAGGGAAGTGCTTATTCCACTGAGCCATCTCCCTGGCCGTTGAGGATCTTTATTTACTAGAAGTTTTTAAGAAAGAAAGTTCATTAAGTATAATCCTTTAGCTCTCGCAGGTGGGTCTTTTTAGTCCTGTGTAAATGATGGAGCAGATGATTAATTACGTTGTCGAGAGCAGACAGCTAATCTTTGCCTGAGGCAGGGTTTGAGCTGAGGTCTTTGAACTTGGGCCTAAGCAAGTGCTAGCAATACAGATTGTGAAGAACCTCATCCACCTTCCTCTGGGACTAGACACACCCATTTTTAAGCTGGACATTTACCCTAATTTCTGTCTACCTCTCGTTTTGTTTTTCACAGTATGCTTTTCACTTTTCACTTTTTTTCTTTGTTAAACTTATTAAATTATTTTGGCTCTTTTAGCATCAAATAATCTTAAAAGTATAAAATAGCTTTATCATTCCATCTTTCCTGAATATTGATCAGTTGGTACTTGCAACTGATACACATGAATGAACAGATTAATCCAGAGGTTTGGTTCTAACCTGTTTTACTTTTTTAGAATCCTAAGTATCTTGCATCATTCAGTGACCATTAATTCATCTAATTTTTTTTTTTTTGTACATTAAGAAAGTCTTGGGTATAGTTATGGGGCAGATACTACCTGAATCTTTAAATAATCCCTTTTGTTCTATGAGCTATGGAAAAAAGCACTGATTGAAGGGCCAAATTGGTGAAACACTTCGGCTGTTTCTCCTCTTTTCCACACAACCATATCGCAGACTAGTGCAGGGACAGAGCACTGTGTGCACATTGGTGAGGCTCAGTACCCACATGTCAGGGAGGTGCCCAGGCCTGTCTCTATAGTAACTGCCAGGAATTTTGAACAGTTTTCTCATAAATGTGAAATAAATTTGTATTTGTTATTACTAATCAGACAAAAGGAGACATTGCTTTTGTTGACCTGTAGTTTTCAGTTTTGGTCTTGGTTGGCTGTTTTTTTGCAGTACTGGGATTAAACCTAAGACCTCACACATGCTAAGCAAATGCTATGCCTTTGAGCTATATTTGTGCCCCATTTTTTAAATTTTGAGACAAGGTCTTGCTAACTTGCCAGGGCTGGCTTCCAAATTGCAAGCCTTTTTCTCAGCTTCCCCAATAGCTAGGACTATAGATACAGACAGCACCCCTGCTTGGCCTTAAATTTTAAATTGGATACATTATATATGTATGATAAGAAATAATGCTAGGGGACCTGGGAGTAGCTCAGCAGCTTAAGTCCCTGCTTGGCAGTCCCAAGGTCCCAAATTCGATCCCCGGTTACCAAATACAAGAGGGGTTGGGCGTGGGGGAGGAAACCAAGCAGGTAGGCTCGGGATTACCAATGGTTGTAGGGCAATTTTCTTTTTGGGCAAAGCAAGGAAAGAGATGTGCTTTCTCAAATGGATCAAATAAAGGTGCTTGTCCTAGGACCTTAGTTCGTGATTGAAAGTTTTCTGTTTCTTAGGAAGTTTTCCCAAATCTGTGAATGCTTCATAATTCGTCTCTAAAAATGAAGGTGATTGGCTGTTCGGGGCCAAAGAGTGTTGAACTGTATGATGGGAACTTAAATTGAAAAGAAATCTTAGGAAAAATTCTAAGGACAAATCCAGTGCAGTTACGCAACATATGTAGCCAACACTGTTAAATGAGATATTGGAAAGCTTTTGTCATCATCTTTTATCCCTAATATACCCTGATTAAGTGATTTTTTTTTCCCCTCTTCTTTTACAGAGGTCAGAGAACAACTCCACTCACACATGACGGACAGCCAAAAGAAATGCCGCAGGCTCCCGTACTTATTTCTTGCGCCGACCAGTGAAGCGCCCTTTAATTGTAAAACATTGTGCTTTACCTACTACCCTAGCCTTGTCTTTACCAAGGGATGCCTGTGAGTCCAAATGGTGGAAAATACAGACTGCACACAAGTGCTTATTGCCCTGCGTGGCCCAGATTCACTTGAAGCAGATGTGAGCATCCTGGGCCAGCTTGTTCTTTTGGAACCCAGAATCTTTGAGGGTGGTGTTCTTTCTGATACTGGCAGAAACAGAATGAGTCTGGAGTTTTGCTTTCCATTGAAGGCTTTCGACGGTAAACGGTGGTATCTTGGTAAAAGACTGCCTTTACTGTAGCTCATCCAGCGTCTCTTTTACCAACCAGAGAGTGGGGAACTAGTTTCATATATTGCCTAGTTATTCTTTCAAAACAAAACAAAACAAAAAAAACCTGACGCACTGCACTAGTTATTATTAGATATTCTTAGTCTTTTTTGTATATGGAGATTTAAGTTCTAAGATGGTTTATATAATAGGTTATACCTACATTTATATTGTAGATTAAATATTAAGAAGCCTGCTCCAGAGACTCTCAAGCAGCATGGGCAGGTGGATGTACCATTGTTAGTGGTGTATGCTCGGCCTCGTGGTCCATTTATTCTGCACTTTTATATTTGCCACCACAGTGGTAGTTTGCTGGCAAAAGGAGAGAGACAGAAAGAGAGAAAACTTGCAATTCTTACAACCTGAATTTTTTTTTTCTTAGCCTTGAGTGACCAAGAAGAATTTGCTTGGGGCAAATTGTGGCAAATATTTTCCCAGACAGGGAAGAGTCCTGCAAATTACAGATTACTGATGCTTTCATGCCTTGAGGATTCTTTTATTTTTACACAGTGGTCTAAGTGACCAATGGATCGTTCATACAAAAAAGACAAAAATATTATTCAGAAGTGACCTTAGTATTACTTCACTATTCTGAACACATGGAAGACACTCACTTCATGTGGACGTGGAGCTGTGGACCCTTCACATCCATCACAGACAGACTGGACGGGTTGCAGTTGCTATGCACAGCCTCGTTGGTACTGTAGGTTTTTAGAGCCATTTCGAGTTTGTGTTGAGTAGAAAGTATAGAGTAAATGACGAGGGAGTTATGCCTGAGGTGGGGCTCTCAGCTGTAGATCCACCTGCAAGGCTCTGTTTCCTTTTTGTGTTTTGTTGCTTTTAAACATAAAATCAACCATACGTATGCCCGTGCCAAGTGGATTAACTGGTTTAGCACATTCAACATATTGACTTAAACCACCTGACATTCACAGTGTCTTGTTTCCTAGCAACAGATGCAAAGTGATAAATCAAAATTAGTCTGAGGCTACAGATTTTACAGGGTATTTGTTCCATAGCACAAAGTGTTTCCCCACTCTTGCATCACAGCACAAACTACCAAATTTTAATTATTAGATTCCAGCAATAATTTTTAATGGTTTTCAAACTGGCAGAGTTTTGATAGTGCTAGCTCAAGTTTGACGCTTTTGAATTAGATCTCTAAATGGTGACAGTTTACATGGTTTTATCTAGCTTTCTTATTTATACTTGACTGAATTGTAATGATAATTTTTTTCTAATTGTAATTTGACCTAATAGCCATATAAAAATGACTCTATTAATACTGACCAGGTTTAGCTTCTCACAGTTGTAGATATTACTTCAGTTTCGGTGCTGGAAAATATGTACAACATACTAACACAATTGAAAAATAATAGAGATGGTTTCTTTTTGTTTGTTTGTTTTCCCAAAAGTAGGTAAAAGAGGGCAGCAAAGTGATGTCCTCAAAAATGCATACTCATTGTGAGGACGGAGGAAGTAGGAACTAGTAAAAGGTTAATCAGTGGTTACAACTTAATCCCATTCACTTAGAAATAAACCAAGCAAACAGCCCCAGATTTTAGTGTACTTTTACTATGATGCTGTTTTATTAATATTTTCTAAATTGCAGAACAAAAAAATGAATGTGTAAAAGTTGCTGGGTCCTGATGTTGGTGGCTGTTGGAGTTTTGGACCACTTGCTAGCAGTGATTTTAAAATGATAATTAATAATTTTTTTAAAAAAACAGAAACAAAGAACCAACAACAACAATTGTGCGGTGCAGAACATGCATCTTGACAATGGTACTAACTTGTTACTCTAGAGAACATGTTAGAATAGACCTATTTTTGCCAGAGCGCCCTCCTTCAGTCCTCTGATTACATTTCACTAGAGTTCCTTATGAGATTGCTGTATATTCATGGGACCTTTTTTAAAAAGAAACAAAACAAAAAAATTACTTTTTTCTATGTGATTAATATCTTACTTGATCTGCTTTTCCTAAACCTCAGTGGCTTTTCCCTTAGGCAGGGGTGTGGGTGGGAGGGCATCTTCCTGGATAAGACTGTTTTCAGATACTTTAAAACAAACCTTTTTGTAGAAATGCTTAATTTTTAAGCAGTTAGGCACTGAGAGTAGCAGAAATCCTGCAAAGCTTTATAGTTCTTTAGGCACATGCCCTGTCATTTCTCTGAGTGAAGTCTTTATTTCAGTAGTAGTGCTTCTCGTGCCCTGAATCTGCTGGAGAAGGGAGTGTTGGTATTTTCAGGTAACATTTGTTAGCACAAGTATTTCAGACCAATATATAGCACTCCTCCAATGATCATTTTCATTTCATTTTTCTTTCTTAGTTTGGAAAATCCTGTTGCTATATTGTGTATTTTAATCTGCCAGGCAAACATCATCCACACTAACATTTGTCCCCTGGCATCCTGGAGAACAATGTTGCACCTTATGTATAGCTCAAGCAAACCAAAATACGATGCTCTTCTGCTTTGTTTTATTCTAAATTGTTGTATCATATCTTTCTGAAACCATTCTGAATTTAGTTGAAATTATCAATATTTATGCTTTTAACCTTAATTTCTGGATTCAAACCTGTATATAAATCTTTTGAAAAAAATTCTCCTAGCCCTTCTCTGCAATGCTAGAAGTGGAAGATTTCATCTCAGATGGAGATGTAGTATTGTTCCAATTTTCTTTAAGCCTTTTTTATTTATTTAGTTATTCTGAGAATTTCCTATGTAATTTTGAAGCATGTAGAGTATATTATGGTAACTAAAACTGCAGCTCTAAGAAGCTGAGTGAAAAGAAAAAATTACTGTAAGACATCCTTGAAGTTTTTGTTTGTATGGGTACTGTATATGATATTGGGAAAAGAAAAAATGGCCCACAGCTGCATTGGAAATACAGGTTCATGTCCCAAAATTAGGTTAGTTCCCAGATTTAGGCCAAAACTCTTCATTGACTGAACATTTTTGAAGGATAAATTATACCATTGCAGTTCTGTTATGTGAGTTCCCAAAGCCATGCTGAAATAATTCCCATCTAGTTCCTGCCATTTACAATTGCTGGAGAAAAAAAATAGTGATGGGACACTGTGAACAAAAAGGTGCATCTGAAGTGGTCTGCTTGTTTAGAATCCAACATTTTCAATCCCTGTCATTTTTCTTATTAAGTCAGATGCTATTCTAAGTATATATATATATATATATATATATATATATATATATTCTGTGGTATTTGGCCATTGTATGGAAGTGTTTGCACCTATGTAAACTCTCAAGCAAATTATAAATTGCTACAGACAGGAGTTAGCTGAAAAGTGAATGACATGTTTTGTTTATAGGGTGGGCTGGGGTGGGTTGGGGAATACTAAATAGCTCTGTTCCAAGCTTGGCATTTGACATTAATGTGAAGCAGTGGAACCATGCTGCCTGCTGAACTACTGTATGAATCATAAGTGTTCCGAAGACCAGCAGCTGGAGGCTGGAAGACAGCATCCACACGAGGAGAAGCGTTGTCACCGCAGCCTCGGAGACCAGGAAATTGGGAAGGCCAGGAGTTGTCATGTGTGGAGGGAATATGGGGGCATAGGGGATGCTGGTGAGGAGATTTGCTTTGATTGCACTGCCCCCCAGAACCCTCGTGTGAGGCCAATCCCATTGGGCTACCTCGGCTTTCAAGGTTAATTTCAGTAAGTCCTGTTTCAAAACTTTGTCTTTTTTTTTTTTTTTTTTGCTTCTACTTTAGTGCCACTATTTTCCACTGCAGTGTTTTGACTTTACACACTGCTTTCTCCAGTGAGAACAGTGTATTGCTAAAAATGGGCAGTAGAAGCAAATGCTATTATTACATCTGACCTATAAAGTATTCAGAGTAACTGCTAGGTGGAAATTACAATTTAGCTTTTCTCCACATAGGTCCTTGTTTTGCACCTTATACGAAGTGTACTAATTGTTAATTAGATGTTGCTTTTGTCTATACAAGCATTCCCAAAGATTTAGATTTAAATTTTGTTGTTATTTGATTTTGGGGATTTTATAAACTACTTTATGTAGATTTACTAACAGCATATGTATAATGAAAAGAAGAGGCAGTTTTTCATTTCATCTTACCAGATGTGTCTGGTGAAGTATTCAGGGTTTGACGGACTGCTTTTCTTTAATTTGGAAGTGATCAAGGTTATTATGCTCCAAATTAAATGGCTTTGTCCTTTTCATGGGGGACATTATCTTCAGACATTTCAGAACAAAGAAAAACAAGAGTGAATCACAAGACGTATACATTTGACTTACACAATCCCACTTGTCTGTATTATGCTTTCAAATATATAAGTATACATTTCTTTTTAAAAAAAAAAAACTTTATTTTTCTGGTCAAATGTTATCTCTGGTGGTGTCATTTATACTAATAAGTTGAGAGAAGGAACCTTGTAGTTAAAAGTTGTGTGGCCACTGGTTTTCTTTGTTGTTGTTTTTTGTCAGTCAGTGGTCAAAAGCGATCATGCCCTGAAACTGATTTTTCTACACAGAGCTAGTTATCCTGAGCATTACTCCTTCCAAAGATTTCCTGATAACTTGGGCCAGAACTGGTTACTGAGTAACAAGGATCTAATCAAATGCCTCAAGCCCTTTCACCTGTAATGCAAATCTTACCTCACAAGCACTAACCTGAATCACAGAGATAAGCATGCTTCATGAACTATTACTGATTCTCTTTGCGGCCCACCAGGGGTGGGCTCAAGTCCCCTCATATTAGTGCCTCGGCTGAAAGAGCAGCGGAACCGAGGGTAGGGGAGGCTTGAGACCTCTAGAGCTCAGTAACTTGCTTGACAGCGTTTTTTCATTTCACTATAAACAAGTCTCTTGCTCTCAGGAATTTGTCCCCAAAAAAAAGCCACCTGAGATTCCACGCTCTAGATTACGAACTTTTCTCATAGGTTTGAATTGCTTACTAAAATGTCACAGGTTAACCATAGTTTCATTTGACCACCAGGAACTCTCAAGTCTGTTGACAGTTTCAGCATGACTGAATCGCTCTTTTTGTTTTTTTTCTTTCAGAAATTGGCTTGGTTCTCTTTAGAGTTGGTGTAACATGCCATGTAATAAATGATTTCCACTTAATGGTACAACAGAATATTGCTTTCTTAGATGTATGTGTAGTAAGAGTCAGTATACACATTTATCATTTTCTTTCTTCAAAATCTTATACCTAATTTGAAATTTCTAAAAATTGCACATGTAAGTCATGTGTATAACATGCTAAAGTACTTTAACTGTGATCTTAAAACTGAATAAAAATATTTAATAAAAATTTGAAATATTTTAAAGATATTATTCAAATATATTTGTTTATGTTCAAACTACTAGCCATGGAGTATGTGCCTTCAATGTACCTTAGCCATTAAAAACAGTAGGAAAAGTAATAAAGGTAAGCTATCTCAGCAATGTCAAAACACTGAGGGACAATGTCCCCAAAAACTCTACTTGTCTGAAATTTACCTTTGTCTTTTAAGTTTTGGTTACTTTTCCCTAATTTGTGTGGTGTTGACTCCAACAGAAAAAAGAAGATAAGAGTGTAGGCCTCTGTTTGCATCTTGGGAGGAGAGCTTTTGGAATGGCGCTTGGCAAGGAGATGTAGACCATCTTGCCCTGAGCTATATCAAAACTATGGAAGTGATATCACTAAAACCATAACTAAATCTCGCCCTCAGATTTCCTACATCTATGTTTCTGATCCATAGATATAGTTCTTTTTTTTAAGCCTTTGGAAACTACTGATGCTTGCAGTATAATTGCTGTCAATCTGGTTTGTATTCAAACAGGCTTGGCTCCCAAGTCCTGGCTCCACCCATTTTACCATGGAGTTTTGTTTTTCTTAATATGGAAATCTTTGTCTCTTTTTAAATTTTTTTTAATTTAAAGAAAATAAAAATACAGAATTTCAAAACAAGATGTTAGGAAATAAACAGTTGTTAATATTGCATATTGTTATCTTCAAAGTAGTGGTTCAGATTACCAGATATAAGCATGCAAATTGGTCAATTTTTTTTTTAATTATTAACAAGATAGCTACACTAACTTCTATTGGTTTATTGAAAGGAACTATTGAGTTTTTAACTTCCCTGTTCATACTTCCATCAACACTGGTAGTGGAACTTACTCATACTATGACCATGAAGTTGAAAAGAGCACATGAAGAATGCAGGGCCCCTAATGTAATGCTCATCAGATGCTAATTATTGATTATATTTTTGTATGCGAACTATAAAATCAGCTTGTTTCCTAAGCATATTCAGCTAAACTTGAAAGGGCCTTTATGTTTAGAAGTAATCTGAGAAGGGCCAGCCAAATAGCTCAGCGGATTAAGGCGCCTGCAAGCAGGTGCAGAGGCCAGGGGTTCGACCTCCAGGCCTGCCAGGGGTGCACTGAGACAGCAATTGACACTGGGCGTGGTGGCGCGCGCCTGTAATCCCAGCGCTTGGGAGGCTGTAAACAGGTGGATCACTACAAGTCGGATCTAGTAG
>NDGN011460540.1:0-18975 GCA_002564285.1 Tympanoctomys barrerae | reverse complement strand
AACTCAAAGGAGACTGATCCATACACATGACACATGTCTGCACCTCTTACTTTGTAGACCACTCCCTTTGCTGACCTAAACTTAATAAAGAATAACATCCTTTTTTGTTGTTGTTTTACTTTGTTTTGAGACAGGGTCTTGCCATGCAGCTCAGGCTGGCCCTGAGCCCATGGTGGCGCTCCTGGCTCCTCAGCCTCTGTATACCAGGACGGCAGGTGTGCACCGCCTGACCTGGCAAGAACAACATGCTTTCATGGGCCAGTTCCAAACCTGGCACAGAGTCACCTATGACAGTTATTTATCACTCAGCAGCACAAAACCCCTAATAACCAGAAATTTACTATCACTTATGAATATTCTCATAAGCAAAAGTCCTTTTTAAGCTTACCTGATAGATCTTGGCATCCCTCATTAGTTTTTCTACTGGATATTCTGAATTAAATCCATAGCCTCCAAAAATCTGCACAGCATCAGATGCTGTTTGATTTGCAATATCTCCAGCAAATGCCTTTGCAATAGAGGCATAAAAGGTATTTCGGCGACCAGAGTCAACTTCCCAAGCTGCTCTCTGGTAACTTAGTCTGGCTAGCTCAACTTTCATTGCCATTTCTGCCAGCAAAAACGACACTGCTTGGTGCTAGAATTAAAACAAAACAGATTAAGGTGTCTAATAACAGAACTTAGAAGTTTTTCTAGGACTAGGTGTTAGGGGTTGAGAAAGGGCATTGTCCTGTTGGTTAGCCCAGGCTGGCCTTTAACTCACAGTGATCCTCCTGCCTCAGCCTCCCAAGTGCTAGGATTATAGGCATGTGCCACCATGCCCAGCTCTTAGGACTGTTTTTGTTTTGTTTTGTTTTGTTTTAAATTTTCAATTTTGAACACATTTTAGATTAGTGGAAAAGTTACAACCAGATTCCTCTAAAATTAACAAGTTACAAATCACAGTGCAATATAATCAAGGACAAAACATTCATACTAGTGCATTTAATCAACTAAACTACAAATTTACTCAAATTTGGCCAAGTTTTCCACTAATGTTCTTTCTATTCCAAAATTATAATTGAAATTCACTCATTTCTTCATAGTCTGTCCCAGGCCTTTTCCTCAGTCTTTCCTTGTCTTTCCTGACCTTTGTGCCTTTAAAGAACACTGGTCATATTTTGTAAGACTGTCCCTCAATTTGGGTTTATCTACTGTTTTCTTGTTATAGAATGAGATTATGCACTCTGAGGACAAATACCATAAAGCTGTGTCCTTCTGGTGTCTGCTGGTCTTTCTTTAGAAAATAGCAACGTGTCAGATACTGATATGATGCTCCACCTACTCTAGGGCAGTGGTGGTGAAGCATGGCACGTGCAGCACAGCAGGCTGGGTCACTGAGAGCTCGAAAGGTGCACGTCCTCGCTGTAGGAGCTCCAATACTTCGGTAAGAATGGTAAGTGTTCATGACTTAAATAGTTAAAATGCATCACAGGATGGAAATATGTTTACCATATATTATTATAAAGAATTTTCCAAAATTTATTATGGTTATAACTTGGGAAAATATATAGGAAAAAGTACACCAAAATATTCATGGTAATTATATGGATGGAAGGATTATGGCTTTTACTACTCTATTTATAAATTATTATAAATGGTTTCACAATACAATGGGCCATATGCTTTAAAATGATTCACATTAGCTAGGTCTGAAGGTGCACACCTATACTCTTGGTACTCTTGGAGACAAGACAGGGTGATGGCAAGTTCAATCCCAGCCTACTCACTCAGCAACTTAGCAAGACCCTGTCTCAGAATAAACTTAAAAATCTATGGAGGCTTCACTGCAAAGGCCCTGGGTTCAATCTCTAGTGCATCAATGCCTGAATTAGAAATAGCAAAGCTTCTTGTAGACCCTTGGAAACAATTAATGTTAAGATGATTAGAAACCCACTTCATATAGGAAGCAATATCAAAATGGATCTGATGACATAGTTGTTGTATAAACCACAAATTATTTGGCTTAATATATACAAATATGAATCAGAGGCCATAAAAAATCCCACAAAAATAGAGCTGTTCAACTTCATACATACACTGTATTTGGTAACATAAACCTGATTGTAATGATTGTGAATGTGACGAGTTGCTTGAGACCAGCACACTAAGAAGCTCTCCTAGGAGACACAGCTAGCCAGTTTGACTAACTCCCATGTGCAACAGGGAAAGTAATGTCCTCCCTTATTTTTCTTACATAAAACATGTGTATTTCTAAGGGTTAAAAATATTAACACATGTTTATGGCATACAATTGTATTCATCATTGGACATTTGTGCATGTGTATAACCAACTCCCCTTCCCATTTGTAAAAGTTCTCTTTCCAACTTTTTCTTAAATTCTTTGTCTTTTTAAAATCCCTTTTCCCATCTCTTGCTTCCCTTCCTATTTGAAAGAGATCTCCCTACTCCTATTACCTATTTGTTATTTTGCTGTTTATATTTTGGGTTTCTCATATAAGAGAAATAATATATTTGAACTTATGAGCCTGGCTGTCTGGCTTATTTCACTTAATGTTATGGTCTTGAGGTGCACATATTTACTTACAAAGGCCTCAAGTTTATCCTTTACTGCACAGCAGTACTCGAGGTTTCTTTTTTTTTTTTTCCGGAACTGGGGATTGAACTCGGGACCTTATGCTTGCCAGACAGGTGCTTATGCGATTGAGCTATATCCCTGGCCTTACCATGGTGTATAAATACCACATTTCTTTAAATCCATTCATCTAATGATGGTATATACGCTATTTCTAAGATCCGGCTTTGATGCTGTACTGCTATGAACACAGGTATACATGCATCACTGCAATATGACTTTAACTCATTTGGGAATATTCCTAGAAGGTGAATAGCTGGGTTGAATGGAATTTCTTCTTTTAGTTTTTTAAAGCATCCTGATCTCCAGTGTGTGGCTGCACTAGCTAACCTTCCCACCAGCTTTATGCAGAAGGCTTCTTTTTTCCCCTTAGTCTCACCAGCACTTTTTATCATTTTATGTCATGATGACAGGCATTCTTTCTGGAGTAAGATGGAAGCTCAGTGCAGTTTTACTTTGTATTTCTCTAATGGCCAGTGAGGTCGAGCTTTCTTTTCATGTATTTATTGACCATCTGTACTTCCTCTGAGAAGTGCCTGGTCATTTCAGTTGCCCATTTTTTGATCTGGTCTCTTATTTTGGGTTTTTTTTTTTTTTTGTTTTCGATTTGATATGATCCCATTTGTTGAATCTTGGTATTATTATTTCTTATCCACTGGTGTTCTGTTCATAAAGTCCTTGTCTACAACCATGTCTTCCAAAGTTTTACCTATTTTAACTTTGAGAATAACGGTTCCACTTTAAATTTAGATGTTTGATCCATTTTGATTTTAGTTTAGTACATGAGATATATGGATCGAGACTCGGTTTTCTGCATGTAGTGATCCAATTTTCTTAGCACCATATATTAGAGACTATCCTTTCTCCAGTGTGTGTTTTGGCCCCTTGTTGGAGATCAAACAGTTGAATGTGTGTGAGAATGTTTCTGCTTCCTCTATTCTGTTCCACTGATCCACACTTCTGTTTTTGTGCTAGTACCATGCTGTGACTCTCTAAGCCAAGGATTCTTTCAGAATTATTTTTCTTTAAACTTTTTGTTGAATAATTAAAATTAGTTCAAAGTTCAAAAAGTATAAATGGAAGTAATTATGGTTTGGGACTCAAACATTCCCTAAAAGATAGGCTGTTCTCAAGGATACCTGCCCTGCAATACCTTTGTCTATCAGTGACCATAAGCTCCTATAACTAGTGCTATTTGTTTCAAAAGGTCTTACACAGATCTCCTTTTGTCTTTAAGTTTCCCTTTGCCCCAACGACCTTAGATGTGTATCTGATCTGCCACAGGATGTAAATTCATATTGCAATCACTTGCTAGCCCGAAACTCTTTGGAAGGGTTAGTCTGTCACTCGCCTTAGGTTAACATTTTACAAAAGTAATGGTCCCAAGTGATTGGAAATTAAAAACAAATTGGTCTTTCATCACAGATAGTCTGAAAACCACCAATGCAGAAGGTACAGTTAAATTAGAATAGTTAATATTTTGTATTTTTAAAATAATTTCTAAATATTTGGGTGAAAAGGAATGTTCAACAAAGCAAGCACAATATCAAAATTACCTCCACAAGCAGCTTTCCAAAAGTTTTCCTTTCTAGGGCATACTTGGTAGCTTCATCCAAAGCTCTTTGTGCTAATCCAACAGCACCAGCTGCTACCTAGGATTTTAACATTTTAACAAAAGTTTGTATTATCTTTAAGATACAAACTTAAAGTAAATAGTTACTTCCTAAGATTAAAATTAAGGATTATACAAAAGGAAAAAACCCTATAGCTTAAAGCAAGACGAGTACTAAAGTATGTATTATTTATAAATTCAAGGTAAAGGCGGGCAGGGGCTGGCGATGTAAATCTGTGGTAAAAGCATGCTGAGCGTATCTGTGGCCCTGGGCTCGGGCCCTAGCATTGGGGGAAGAAACCAATGACAGACATAGGCTTATAGTAAAGAGAAGTCACTCCTCTGTTTAAAAATGTATGTTTTCCTAGGGGAAATATTCTTGTAAAGAAATAAAATGAGTACATCGTTAACAGGAATGATGAATAAGTATATACTGTTCTCTGTAGATCTAGCAGAAACTAGATTTGCCATTTGCTGTAATTATTTCTAATAAGCAGGAAAAAGCAGCAAGAATTATAAAATATTATCTCTTCCACCCATACCAAAATAAGCAGATATTTAAAAACATAAGTATACAGTATCAAAATGAAAAAAATATTTAATATAATAGATAAGAAAATCCCATAAAGATGATCAATTCCTATTCCTACTTACTGTAGGTCTAGTTCTATCAAAAGCTCCCATTGCAATTTTGAAACCAGCTCCTTCACCAATTAAAACATTTTCTTTAGGCACTCTCACATCTTCAAAGACAATTCCTCTGGTATCTGAACATCGCTGGCCCATGTTTAATTCCTAACAAGAAAATTGCCATATTTTAAGAAACATTTTTGTTACAACAATTTTAGCTTTAGTCATTGTTTTTGGCCTTTGTAAGTATCTAAAGCAGAGACAGTGATCTAGGGCCTGTGATACCTGTTTTATAAGGAAAAATTCACTAAGACATGGATATGTCTATTTACTTACCTTTTACAGCTATGTCCCTGTTACAGTGTAGAACTGAGCAAGCAGTGGACAGTCACTGTGTCCCTGCCAAGTCTAACATGAGGAATCCAGATCTTTAAGTTTGCCAAACCTTAGTGAAAAGTGTGTCACTGGGTCATGGAGATAGCTTAGTGATCTAAATGACCGCCTAGGCAAATATGATAACTCTGGTTCGATTCCCAGTACCAATGCAGTGCTAGCCCTGCCCCGGGCCCCCCGAACCAGCCTCCAAGGCTGGGCGTGCCTGTAATCCCGCACTGGGGAAGCTCAGTCACTATGAGTCTGAGCTGTATAGTGAGACCCTGCACCAAATATGTAAAATTAAAAAAAAAAATGTCATAGCTTTCAAATGAACATTAGCCTAAAGGTCTACAAACTGAGGACATTTCTTTTTTTAAAGGGCAGAGTACGAACACAGTCTCCCATTACCACAAATTATGCAGTTCAGTATCCTACATTTGGGGAAATTACAGGGGTCAGCACATCCGGAGTGCAAGGCATAAGCCTCGCCCTGGGAAAACCACCTTTGTGCTCACGGAATCTACCCTGGCAGGTAAGTACTAAGGATACTTCATGAATGTGTGAAAAGAATCGTTTTTACTATGAATGTCAGAAGAAACATTTAACAACCATAATTTGATTTGGGACCTTTACTTTTAGCTTATCTAAGAGCTTATCTAAAGTAATCTACTGACTAAAAAATGGGTCTTGTTTCCTCTAACTCTGTTGAAATTACGTTAAGGTAGACTTTACATGTAGAAAAATTCACCAAAGAATAGATTCCAAGAGTCCAACTGGAATCTACCCCAACTGGCTGCCTGAAACCCTGGACATTACCAAATCTTTTATGAATGTTTTTCCTACACATCTTTGATCAAATTTAACATATATATTATGCACAGTAAGAGATTAAATATAGTAATTACATAGATGAGCTACAACAATATACTACAATAAGCATTATCAAAAACTTGGGAATTATTTACTTCTGTAATTTTCCTTTTAGTATTTTCAGACCATAGCTGACACCACAGGTAACTGCCACTGAGGAGCAGAACTGTAAGGACCGTGTGCAGTTACACTGCATGTGTATAACCACTACCACCATCAAGATGCAGAGTACTTCTGCACCTTGAGAAGTTACCTTACTCTGCCTCTATAATCAATTACCTTCCTCTATCTACTTCAGTGATGGTAAACCTTTTATTTTTACTTTTTATTAATCATTTATACTCATAGTGATTCTCCTGTCTCAGCCTCCCCAGTGCTGGGATTACAGGTGTGTGCCATCATGCCTGGTTTTGGTGGCTGGTACAGCATGCTTGGCTTACCGGGTGCAGCATGGCATACAGTACCAGGGATTGAACCCAGGTCCTTGTGCCTACCAGGCAGGCGCTTAGACTACTGAGTTATCTCCCCAGCCCAATAGCCAGGTTTTAATAACCAGGATGAGAAGCGGGGCAATGAAAACATAGAGGTATATATTAATTACTTTAATATGGTTTTAATATGAATAGTCTACTTCTAGATTTGAAGAAATGGTTACAGTAGTAGCTCGAGTCAGGAAGAAACTAACTACCCCTTATTTTGCCTTTATAAATTAATAAACTCTAGTGCTGTGATAGCCAACTTGTGTCAGCTTGAGTAAGCAATGCCCATCCGATGGCTTAGCACAGTTCTGGATTTGACTGAGTGGACTTACTGAAGATGCAAGACCCTGCTGGGGTGAGCATCACCAACCATGAGCTTGTAGCCTGGACAGAATAAAGAAAGGCAGGCAGGAGGACGGCTGCTGCTTCTGCCTCACGCCTGCTCTGCCATGGACTGTTTCTCCCCTGCAGCGTCCCTCTGCCATGCTGCACTGCCTTGGGGCCAGCTGACTATGCACCGAAACTTCTACAAACTGAGCTAAAATAAACTCTTCCTCTTCTAACCTGTGGGTGTTGGATATTTTGTCCCAGCAATGAAAAAGTAAATAAGACAAGTAATTTAGATTACTAGTCAGGTAAAATGAAAAACATTATAAAACAGGGGCTGGGAGACAGCTTGGTGGTCTAAGTGCCTGGCAAGTGCAAGGACCCAGGTTTGATCCCTGGAACAGCATTCTGTGCAGGCCCTAGAACCCTGGAGTGCTTTGCTGGCCACCAAAACCTGGTGTGGTGGCACGTGTCTGCAAATCTCAGCAGCAGGGAGGCTGAGACAGGAGGATCACTACTAGTTCAAGCTACACAGTGAGACCCTGTATCAAAAAAATAAATAAAAATTTAAAACATAACATTACAAAACAAAATAGTATTTAACCTGTTTCTCTTTTACCCTCAAGTCTCACAATTAAAACCAAAATGCTTCCTAGATTCTTCCCAAACCATATCATTTCTAAAATATAAAACATTTTGAAGACATTAAGTTTCATATTTGTAAATGACCACTTCTTTCAAAAAAGGTTTAAAGAGGCTTAACTGTATATAATTATCTGTTCCTTTCACTAAGTTTTGCAGCTTAGAGAATTTTTTCTGCTTTGCTTAATACACTACTCCCAATACTTAGAAGAGTATCTAGTATATAATATGTACTTATTAATAAATATTTAATGAATTAAAATGTGAGAAAAATAAAAATACAGACTGAAAGTAGATAGTCAGGAGTCGGCATAAGCTGCTAATTCCTTTATGCCTTCTACGGATGCGCCACACATCTGGCCCTGAGATTGCTCGCCACCAGCCCTAAGAAGGAAACAGGTCCTGGTACACAGATAAAGACCAGTGTCTTGGGAGACACATAGCAGTGCTGGTGCTTACATTTTGTTATATAAACAATATCATTAGATTTATTTGTAAAATGCAGCCCTCCTTTATAGCTCTTAAAATTGTGCTTTTAAAATATAGCACAATAACATCAGACGCTGCACAAGTAAAGTTTTTAGACCTTATCACTAACCACAGTTCTGCCTCTAAAATTGTGACCTTAAGTAAATCATTTAGTTAGATCTTGGTTTCACTGTTCTGTCACTAGACTGACGTAAATAACATACAGAGTATCTTCTAACTTTAACATTCCATGACTGTTATGGTTTAGAGTGAGGTACCAAAGAAGGTGACTAAAACAATGACCTAACAGAAGTTACCCTTTTTATGCACGTCAACAACACTCATCTTAGGCTTGGATGCAACAGAAGAGATTCCAGTGGGAGTCTCCAAATGTATAAAACTGGTTTCGAAACATATTTGGTCAACTCAAGGAGTGTTTCCAGTGCAGCCCACACAAACCTACTCTACTCAGATAATCTGTGCCTCTCATCACCTGAGAAGAAAATGTTCCTGCAATCTTTGGTAACTGTTAATTATCTTCAATTTCTCCTTTGCCTCAGGCATAGACATGCAAACACTAGTAGGTGTTTCTAAATTCATTTTTCAAAGTCTTACAACTATAAACCTGAATCCCTCTTTCTAATCTCAAGAGTATAATCTTAAACCATGTTTTTTTAACTCCCACTAGAAATACTTTATTATTTTATTTTTTCACTTTCTCACATTTTAAGCTCTTTAGTCTATGCAAAGTGCTAAATTATCTCTACATATTAAGGCTACAAAGTATGTTAAATAACCTTTTCTTACTTAAATAAAATTCCAGGCTCTCTGTCATTCTCATTTTTCTCAGATATAGATGGCTCTCTTAAAATGTATGATTTTTGTTGATCCATTTATCTCACTGTTTAATTCATGAAATGGAAAAACTGTAGCCTACAAAAAATTTGCTATGAAGATTCAACTAGGAAGAGTGGGAAAGTCCTTTGAATTATCTGAAACTCCACTATTGGGAAGGTAATCTAAATAATAGTTTGATTTCTATCTCACGATACCTCACAGCTATTATTAGCATCCCCTATGAGTAGGTACTATAAAGGACCGATCTTTCAAAATTATTTTGCTCAATTTAAAATTTCAGCAGTATATAATCTATTTCACCTGCTATCAAATGCAGCTTTATCTTTATTCCAACTAAATGAAATATTTTTTAATATTTAAAAGATGCTTAAATAATAATTTTGATATTTAGTTAAAATCATACTTGAGGCCTTAATCACTGTTAAATACACACCTTACCTTTTTTCCAATCTGTATTCCTGGGCTACTTGCTTCCACAATAAATCCAGTAAAAGCTTTACTTGCAGGAGCTTTGGGATCTGGATCAGAACGTGCCAATAGAAAGTACCTGACACACACATACAGGATGATGGTGACAACCAAAGTGACTGCAACCTCAGTGAGTCTTCCCAACGCCCCAATTACTGTTGCTCCCATTTTACAGACAAGAAAAATAAACAATCAAACTTGTAATCTGCCACATACCTACCATTTGGCAGAACTAGTCTTTCAGCTCAGGTCTACTCCCTAACTCTTCTGGAACTTAACCTCTGGTAGCATGAATTATAGGTAAAAATTCTTTGTATTTTGTAATGTGGTATGATGAGAAAACATCTGCAAGTTTGAAAGAGCATTGTTTTCTTTCCCTAAACCAAGATTATTTAAGAGAAACCTATCTGAAAAAAATGGCAAACAAGGCTGCTTATGAACTGTGTTCTGAACTTTATGTTTTGATTATGGCCCCTTTCTGCAGCAAAGGCAGAGTATTTGTATGACTGAGTTATTAGGCGCTTTTGCTGGTTTTTACCTCCAGGAGGATTTTTGTTCAGAAAACAGCGGGGGGGGGGCAGTGAAGGACGGCAGCAGTGTACAGGCTTAACATGTGAAAGGTACTAGATTCAATCTCAGGCAGCACTAGGAAAAAAAGCATGATGCTCCTTACACAATAAATGTATTTCCTATGTTTAAAATTAACAAATTATCATTGAATCTAATACAATAGTAAAACATTGAAAAGTTTTTTCTATTTTCATATATTACTTAATTTATCTATGTGAAGAGTCCTGAGTATTTTTAATTTATTTTACAAATTACTTATTAGAATTAATCTGATATAAATATTTAAGGGGCATAAAAATAGTTCTTGAAAATCACAGAAGTACCTATAATCTTAAAACATTCTCTTCATAAACATGGCTTATTTTAATTGTGGTTGAAAAATAAGAAAAATTCTCAACATAAAATTAAGAAATAGATATTTTCAAAATCATACCAATTAGCTTTTCCTCCATTAGTTATCCACATCTTCTGACCATTAATAATGTACTCATCTCCTTTTTTTTCTGCTTTTGTCTTTATGCCAGCTACATCAGAGCCTGCTCCAGGTTCTGTTACACAGTAGGCCTTGAATGGAAGGACATGACAAAAAATTAAATGTTAAGTGTTAAATTTTGAATTTTTGGAAACTATTTTTTTGGGTTTTAACTCTTTATACTGGGCACACTAAGCAAATGTTCCACTACTGAAGCTATTCTCCCAATCTCTGTATTCTAGTTTTGAAGTCAACACTTAAAATATTTAAAAACTACAATTAAAATTTTCTTTAAAAATTATAAAGTTCAAATGTAAAAACATTTCATATGTAAATCAAGCTATATCAAAAATTAAAATGCTAGGTATCTGCAAACAAGTTCATTCAATTCAATCTAAATTATACTAACCAAAATATCCACTGAGTACCTACAATGTATGAGGCTATCAACTAGGACATGGAGAAACCAGAGCTGAAAGACATCTTGTCCTAGAGATTTTCACAATGTTAACAGTAAAGGCAAATAACTACATTGTAATTCTAGCCCAAGTGGGAAAAGTACATAGGAGAAACTCAAGAAACTTTCAGAAATGGTGCATGAATGAATTCTCAGACAGAAGAGAGATTCTTTGAGGAGGACAAAAGAGAAGAAAAAAAGGTATTATAGGCAGAGATAGAGCATATTCAGTGATACTAAGAAATAAGGTTACTGAACATTTATTTATAAGGTTGAAAAGTACCAGAGTTCTATAATATATTAATACTGTACATGTAATGGAACAATAGGTTATGATTCTGGAAAAAAAAAGAACAAATGACAAAGAAGCCACATCATATTAAGAATTTAAAACTTTCTACTTATGGCTGGCCGGATAGCTCAATGGACTAAAGCACCTGCTCAGGCAGAGCACAGTGGCTGGGGTTCGGTCCCTGATGTGCTATGCTATGCTGGCCCCACTCTCAGGGTGTGCTGAGATAGCAATTGAGATTGGGCATGGTGGCATATGCCTGCAATTCCAGCGCTTGGGAGGCTGAACACAGGAGAATCACTACGAGTCCAATCTATGTAGTGAAACTCTATAGACCCTGTCCAAAAATACTGAAAACAAACAACTTTCTACTTAACTAGAAGTGATTTATTTCTTAGTTTGCTCAGAATGATGGTGTCTCAAACTAGTTTATAACCCATAGACTTTGTTTTGGTGAATGTTTAAAAACAAAACAAAAACCATTTATATAAGTGTTTTTATTTATACACACAAACAAAAAACTCAGGAAGGTCTGTAAACATGTGAACTAAAAAATGAGTTCTGATTTTGACTGTGGACAATTCCCTTCAACATTTAGAAAAGCAGAGGAAATATATCAGGCTATCAAATGTTTTTTTACAATAAAGGGAGCAACCACAAAAGCTTTATTTGTTCAAAGTAAACACTGCTATAGCTGCAAAACACACAAAACCCAACAACTCCTCCAAATACATCTTTCAAAACTGGCATATTAAACTTGATTTTCATTAGAATGCTGTTTTCCACACTAGCAAATCAAAACCAACACACACACACACACACACACACACACACACACAGTAGCTTCTGGATAAGCCAAGTTAGTGTCTCTTCATAAAAAGCAGGTACAGTTTGAGGACACTTCATATTTGCCTCCTTTGCCAGCATGTGAGCCTCATCTGAATCCTTCCATTTCATGAGAAACATCAGTTCTCCACCACTACTATCTGCAGCACAAATTATTCACTCAGGATCAAGACCTCTGGCAAAGGCTTTAGGTTTGTCAGGAGCATTTTTTTTTTTTTCTTTGATTTGTTGTCATCAGATTCACTGTTTGATAAGGATTTTCTTTTTGTACCATCTTATGCTTTATCAGCTTTTTAAGAAGTAAGAAATGCTTCAATTTACTCTGGACAACCTAAATTTTCTTCAGGTTCCCATGTATTGTCAGCATCTGTAAATCCCTGCCACTTCAGAAAATACTCCACCTTCCCACTTACTACATGGTGGTCCAGTACTTTTTCCACCACAAATTCTTCAGATTCTGCTTTCTCAATGTTTTTACTTTTTCCATTTTGTTTCTTTTTCATTTTTTGCAATGTAGTTTTATTGGAGGCCATTTTTGTTGCAGACTTGAAGAGCTACTTTTCACTGCCTCAGATGCTAGGTTACGGGCCTGTGCACCTGCAGCTCCACTGGCACCGTGAGCACGGGTTAGAGTGCTGCATGCCTTTTTTCCTTTTGAGACAGGCTTTCACTATGTAGTTCAGGCTGGTTTTGAATCAACTTTGTAGCCTGGACTACACTTGAACTCACAGAGATCTGACTGCCTCAGCCTCTGGAGTGCTGGGATTACAGCAGTGCGCCACCACAGCAGGCCAACACTGAGAATGTTTGACCTATACTACTTGTTGAGTAATTAGCAATTATCAAAAATACATATAAATGTAATAAGCAGTTTTCCTAATCTTAAGGTATCTGAAATAAATGAAAAACATTTCTTTTCAATTATGACTTTGACCTCTTAGGTAAATTTTCACAATTAAGTTTAAAATTAATAATCTATTCTACTACAATCATACCTTGATTAAACTGTTGACTAATAACCAATAAAAATTTTTAGGAAAAGAACAGCTTCAGGACAGATTTTATAATATATACCAATATTCTTTTCCAAAAATCCAGCTTAAACATTTATTAAATTGCCAGGAGTGGTTATGTATAGCTACAATTCTAGCACTCAGAGGCTGAGGCAGGAGGGTTACAAGCTCAAGCCTAGCCTGAGCAATTCAGTGAGACCGTGAATTAAAACATTAAAGGAGAACTGGGCATGTAGGTCAGCGTGAAGCCTCTGGGTTTAATCCCTAACACCACCAAAAGAAAATGGAAAAAAAACAAAAAAAGAATTTATTGACTTTCTTTCAATGCTATTGTTTCATGGTTCAAACACTTAAACACCCTTCATTGAATCTCAATTCCTTCCGAAGTGGTTTCTCAGAACTACCCAGTTCCTGAACAGCAAAGTTAGGTCGATATCCTGAAAGCAAGACTATTTTGGCACTTTTTTGGGATCCCAAAAACACGAACTAGGTATCTCGGTTACTTTTCTCTTATTGCTGGGACAAAATACCTGACATCCAAAATTAAGGAAAGAAAGACTGGATGTTTCAGTCCATACTCAGTCGGCTCCAAGGCAGAGTGGCACGTGGCAGAGAGCAGCCTTTCATAGTGGCGGAAAATAGCAAAACAGCAAGAGCAAAATGGAGGAGCAGCCACTGCCCGCAGCAGAGGCCTCTCCTTTCCTTATACTGCATCCACACTATCTGCCTCCGGGTGGGGGTAGCACTCACACCCAGGATTCCAGCCTTGGACCATGAATTAATCACAAACTCTAGAAGCCAGTCATCTCATTGCTGCATGAGGCTTTGTGGGGATAATTAGACACAAATCTAGCAGTAGGTCTATCTTATGTGGAAATCAGCAGGAGAATTATTATGATGCTTTCTTGGAAATATCACTGTACCTATACTACCTATGTTGCTAACTTTTGTCTTAATGTCATATAGTCCATATATATACATATCGATTGAAAAGGAAAAACACCACCTTCTTGACCTTTCCTAAAATGTGGGCCAGGCATGTATGGTAGTGCATACCTATAATCCCAGCTACCTGGGAGGCTGAAGCAGGAGGACTGCAGATCCAGGAGCACTGTGATTAACAGCAAGATCCTATCTCAAAAGAAAATAAAAGGCTGAGGTCCTGAGTTCAGACTTTAGTATCATAAAGGAAAAAACAAAACAAAACAATCCCAATGAAATGTGAAACAAAGCAGCAGCTGTACATACTTACACACATTATCGGTTCCTCAGTCATCCTGCCCAAATACTTCTTTTTTTGTTGATCATTTCCAGCAATAATAACAGGCATTTGCTGACATAGAAAATTGACATTAAAAGATCAAGATATTTATTACATATGAAAATTCAGACTCTATCATTAAAATCAAAAGAACTACTCCACCAAAGCTTAAGTTCAAAGAATCTGTATTTATTTTGCTTCTAAGTTAAAAAGCCAAACCCATGAGGAAATGTACCTGCTAATCCAAGTATATGTATAACATTAAGTTATGTGGAGGGCTTGTTGGTGATACAATATGTAAAAGTTTATAAAAGTAAAATGCTCAAACAAAGCATAGCATTTAGGATGTGTGACCTGCTGCTTATGATCAAGCCTCCTGTCTCAGGAGTGCTAAGTTTCAGGGATGCTGACCTGGCAGCCTGCCAACTGGATCAGCTCTTGAATGCTTGCTTCAAGCTTGCCCTTGCGTAAGAATTCCCACAGCAGCTATGCCTGAGCAACTGCAGCCAAAATACACAGCTTTCCCACAAGGACAATTAAGAATCTGTATACTGCCAACACCATAAGAAGGTTAAGCAAGTCTTGAAATCACAACTCCAGGCTTCACTGGAGTTTTTTAAATTTTTTTTGTTTTGTCAATTAATGGTATTTAGTTATGAGTGTCTCATGAACAGATCAGCTAGGGACATAATTCTGTAAGTAACTTACCCCCAAAGAATTTGCTTCAACAGCAGTCTGAAACCCTGTACATCCATACGCCAATTCTTCAGTAATTAAACATGCATCAAAAGTTCCAAGTCCAAGACCTCCTACAGTGTCAAAATGTTTTAGAAGCCAATTATAATAGCTAGTGAATCTCACTCAAAATAAAGGGGAGCTATTTTAATTACTTCTAATATAATCTGACTTGTTTAAAAAGCAAATGTACAATTATAACATATGTAAATATTCTGGCTGGCAATAACAACTTATACTTTTCTAAAATAAGTTTTAAAATTTCCAAAAAAGTATTCCCTTATCATTTGGACCTTTATTTTTTAAAATGTGATTTTGTAAAACTTTGCCTCAACTCCCATAAAGCTTAGACACATTGATTTGATGAAGACAGAAACAATCGCATTTAAAAATAGTCTCAGTAAAAGGTGAAACAGAAAGTAGGATTAAAATGCAACAATTATTGAGAAAAAGGATGAAATGCAGCAAACTGATCAATTATAGACAAGAAATTAGCAAACTTAGGATCAAATTAAGGTCGGATGGGAGAAAGAGATATATCTATGTATCTAAGCAGGATGCTTTGGACAACTGTACTGTGGATTTCTGCTGGGGAATGCAAAGGAACAGTTAAAGCTTAATTTGTTTTGTCTTTTTCCAATTCTTTTCTTAATTTCTTGTAAATTTTTTCTTTTTCTCTTTCTTCTCCCAATTTTGCATGCATATATCTGGTACATGAACAACTAATTTGGAGAAACCACTATGCATTACAACAAACAATAAAAGTGAAATTCATTGTATACTGAATATAATGAAATGAAATTCATTGCATATTGTTCAGTGCAATTATGAACCATTTGTAATTTTTCTGTTTTAATACTATTTTGTACTCTTTAAAAAAATAAATAAAGTTTGGAGTCAGTTAAAAAGAGGAAACAGTGCCTCACAATGTTGGGTATGGGTATCTAAAAGCAGGCAAATGTATTCTGAACAGGGAAGCACAGAAAGCAAGCCATGCAATGTCAACAAATGCTTAAACAAATGAGTGAAGTTTAACATTTTTCTTTTTCTTATCCATTGTTGGGCTAAAAATGTGAAGAAAGATTACCACAACTCTCTGGAATGTGTGCATTCATTAAACCAAGCTCCCAGGCTCTCTTAATTAGGGGCAAAGGGTACTAAAAGAGAAGAAAAAGGAAAGAACAGAGTTATAATGTGTTTAATATTTAAAGTTTGATTACATAATCTCATAAAACACTTGAGAAGTATTTCTCCTTAAAAGTGTGTGTACTTACTTCACCAGTTTTATCATATTCTGCAGCAACTGGGATTACTTCTTCCCTGACAAATTTACGAGCAGTAGCTTGAAATTCTTTCTGCTGTTCAGTTAACTCTGAAGCAAAATAATTCAGGAAACATTTAAATAAGACAATGAGTTGAGAAAAAACTTCTATAAAGTCATATGTAGAAATTTGTATTTACAAGGTATACATTTACCTTTGATTTAGCAGAAAGTGAAAGACTACAATGTAATTTGTAACTGTTCACAACTTCACTGTACAATACTATCTGTCAACACTAATGCTGAAGGAAATAGCTAAGCTTTGTAGGATCTACAAAAACAGTAACAGATACAAATTCACAGAGCTGCTTCTATTTTATTTATTTATTTATTTTTGCAGAACAGGGGATTGAACTCAGGCCCTTGTGCTTTCCAGGGAAGCACTTATTCCACTGAGCCACCTCCCCAGCCCTTACTTTTTTTTTTTTTTCTGCTTCTATTTTAATTGATGAGGTAAAAACACATACACAAGTTTATTTCTCATTCCCAAGCAGGTTTATCAAGCATTTACTAACAATGAAATGAAACTACTAAGACATGCTCCTAATTGTAAAAATTTGTCTAAATAAATGTGGCACACTGTCACCAAATGCAAGAAATCTTATTTCAAACAATAGCCTGGGTATTAGCAATACCATAATTTCTATTTCACCCCTTTATACTAATTTGTACACTTAAATGTGTCAGTTTAAAGAAAGTTGTAGATGCGATGGGAAAATTTCTCAGGAAACAGTAATATAAAACCCTGCTGCACTAATAATGACACATGTCCAAATAATTCATTTATTAAAAACAAAGACTTGTTATTACAAAGCTAAAGAGACACACGTGATGGCTGGACCAAAAAAAATCAACCATTAGCTGCACTTTTTCAATCTATACTATCTAACTTTCTTTTTTTATGTATTTGGTATAGGGTCTTACTACACAGCTTGAACTTGTAGTGATCTTCCTGTTTTTAGCCTCCCCAGTGCCGGGCTTACAGGCGTGCGCTATCTGTCTGAGGCTCAGCGTGCCTGGGGGTGGGGTGGCATGGCCTTTGGTGCAGAGGCTGGAACTCTGGTCCCTGTACTTGCCTAAGCAGGTGCTTAGTCTCCTGAACTATCTCGTCAGCCCATCTAGCATTTTAATGCTGTTTCATCCAACATCAAAAGGTAGATAAAAGAGTCTATGATTACTTCAGGCAAGAACAATGAGATCAAAAGCACAGAAGAATATTTGTGATTACAGTGATAATTTCTATGGGAACATGAAAGAGATAAGTATAACGACAACAGAATTTTGGTGCTGAATTGAACAGAAGATTAAATCTTTCATTTTATAGATAAGATAAATAATGTATGGAGGGAAGAAATGACTGCCTCCTAGTCTTATAATAAATTAGTAAAAGTATAGTATTTTGGTCCCATGGTTTCTATATCACAACCTTACTTCTAAGATTGAAGCCAGTCCCAACAAGGTTGTGGGTGGATGAAGGGTAGGGCAGACTGGAATCTATCATGTATTTTTTGTTTAGAAATTACTTTGACTTAGTCACTATATGCTAGGGATTTATAAATGGCACATATTTAATTTTCAAAGAAATCCCATGCTAAAAAAAAATAAAGAAATCCTGTGTTACAGACATTATCAGTTTTTAAGGAACCAGATCAACTGGTTATAACACTTCTCTAATTTTTTTTCCTCTGAGCTTCACTCTTCCTCCCAAGTACTTCAGTTCTATTCTGTCATTCAGGAAGCCATCACAGATTTCTCCTGACAGTCTCTCTCTCTCTCTCTCTCTTTTTTTTTTTTTTTTAGGACAGGGTCTACAGAGTCTATAGGGTCTTACTGTGAAGACTGGATTTGTAGTGGTCTTCCCAAGTGCTGGGATTACCAGCCTGGCCCACCATACCCAGTCTCAATCACAGTCTCAGTGTGCCCCAGGGGGTGGGGCTGGCACAGAATCTGCTGAGCTACTTGGCCTGCCCAGTCTCACTCTTGAGTGTGTAGGGTACAAGGTGAAACTTGATAGCAATCATACCAAACAATGATAGTATCTCAAAAGAAGCCGATAAACCAAACTGCTATCTTCACCCAGCTTAAAAAATTTTCATTTAATTCAGGAAAAAAACTTTGTAAGACAGGAAAAGAAAGTACTGAACGAAGACAATAATCCTAGGGAGTTGTGAGACTCAATTGCACCTGGGTGTGAGTTAATTGTTTCAGCTGCCTTGTAATTATTTTCTGAGATCAAGTGAACTGAGAATACAGAAGTTTAACTAGAAGAAAGATGAAAATTCTGAATCAAGAAGCCCTTTTAGGGTCTAGAGGAAAAGATACCAAAGATGCAAGATTATTATTTCACATTTTTTGCCTGGGGTTTTCATTTTAGAAAAAGGAAGGAAAATCTCAATTTTTTTCTCTGACACCCCATTGCTCCCTAGTCCCAGGTCTGAGAACTCCACCTAATACTTCATAAACCTAAAGTTCAAAAAATTGTCAAAACAGGTTCTTGAGGTATTATCAGTTACTAGTATTGCATACCTTGCATCTAAGAAGTATCTGTTGCATTCTTATGTATAGATTAAAAACTATTGTGAAGCGGAAGACCCAATACTATTATGGACTACTCAACTCTTTTAGAATATTTTGCTGAGTTTAC
>NDGN011460537.1:0-14270 GCA_002564285.1 Tympanoctomys barrerae | reverse complement strand
ATATATATATATATATATATATATACACACACACACACACACACACACACACACACAGTTCATCTGATGTCAGCCAACTCTTAGGCTTATCTTTATTTTCTTGACAAGCGCTAAACAAAATCTTCAACTAAACAAATTCATTCTTCATTCTTCATTCTTCATTTTTCTATTTACTATATTAGGACTCCACTGGTGACAGATTAAAAATGAAAAACAACTTCAATAAAACCCAGTGTATGAGGCAGGCAAGATAGTTTAGCAGACTAAAGCCCTGCTTAGGCAAGCACAGAGACCGGGGTTCAATCCCCAGCACCACATGCCACGTCAGCCCTGCCCCCCAGGAGCACTAAGCCAGCCACGGAGACCAAGCTTGGTGCTGGACACCTTTAATCCCAGCACTGGGGAGGCTGAAAACAAGAGGATCACTAGAGTCCTAGCTGTGTAGTAAGACCCTGTAACAAATACATTTTTTTAAAGTGTATGCATGGACTATATTATATTCATTTTCTTAACCTCAAAGAGATTTCTAGATTGGAGGCTTCTCACTATATGATTCTGGGTTTCAGATATTGAATTAAATTCTAAAAACACTTTTTGAGTCTTTGATGACCCTTTCATACTGTTGTGACATATACTTAGTCACAATACATTCATTTTTAGGATGCAAACTGGCACTTTAAATTTAATGGTAGGAGGCCGGGGAGATAACTCAGTGGAATAAGTACTTGCCTGGCAAGCGCAAGGTACTGAGTTTGACCCCTGGTACCACCAAAGAAATAAATAAATCTTTTTTTTTTAGGTGGAACAGGGGATTGAACTCAGGTCCCTGGCACTTATTCCACTGAGCCATCTCCCCGGCCCCGAAATAAGTAAATCTAATGGCAAGTGATTTCAAAACATTTTTTTAGCCCAGAGCTAGACAATCAAGGGCTCCAAAAATATACCACTGGGAAATCTATGGGAATTTTATATGAAGGTTTTGCTTTAAAGCTTTGTTAATATGAACTAATAAAACATAATATGCAAATGATTTTTCCTATTTTGCCCTAAGAATCAAAGTACATTTTCTTTTAATGTATCTAGTTAAATCAATGTTGCTCTTGCTCCTTCTATCCAAAACAGTTTAATCAGAGATACCTTTACTTATCCCTAAACACATTTTTTTCCTAAACACATTTAAAAGCTCCAAGATGGATTGTTTAAATCATTTTATGTAAAATTTTACCAAGACCCATTTAGTATACAGTTACTTGCATAAGAACACTGTTAGATAGCTATTTTAGAAGCATAACTAATTCTCCAATATAGTCCATCACCACTACCTAATAACTTTCTGCATGCTGAGCAACAAATACACACACACACACACACACACACACACACACACTAGGGAGGTGGAAAGTAATCGAAATAGTGTCTTATAAATGTTCTGACATCCGTGCCTTTGCACCTCTTAGGCATCTCCATATGAGTAGCCACTTAAAATTTTTGATTGAATCCAGTAACCCATCAAGCAGTTATTAGAGCACAGCTTATGAAAATGCATGGATGCTTAGATACGTATTTCAGACATGAAAGATCTTAGGATTGCTGAAGAAATATAAAACTTTCAGATTTTAAAGTAGTTATTTCTTGGATATGTTTTTTTTTTCTCGAAACATTAGACCAAGTTGCATTGTTTACAAAAATTTATTCATACAAATTTTACACACTTTATATAACAGTTATCAAAGTCCTAGTTATAGATATCATGTGTGTGATAATACTTGGTTAAGATGTTTTTATAATCAGTTGCACACAAAATAAGAGCTTCAAGACTAACATCTACCTAAATTATCACTATAGCATAACTCTGCTCCAGTTTAGTAAGGCTCTTGGCATTTCTAAAAAGTATACAAAAGATTAAACTGGGTGATCACTGTAGAATGCTTGCAACTAGCCACGGGAATCTTAAATGAGACTTCATAAATAAAAGGTTAACTAGAGCCCTATTTCACCACTAACAGCTGACACAAACACAGAAAACTCTGCCCATTATCCAAGAAACAAATAAGTAAGACTAAAATGCAAGCCGATGTGTTGCAGCATTGTAGGGCCGCTAAATAGCCATCTGTGATTCGTGGCGATTTAAAAGGCGAAGAAAGGCACTAAAGCTGCAAACTGCATCCCGTGTCACATTGCCTGAGGAGACCGCAGAATTCAAGAAAGATTGATCCTGCTCACAGGACTCAGGCAGAGAGCAAATGCCTCTTTATTTCACCGTTTGCAATGTGGTCTCTGGCAGCATCCATCCCGCCTGGGAATGCAAATACAATTCTGTTTTCTTTCATGGGAGACTTCATACTGATCGAATCCATAAAGAAAAAAAGAAAGGTCCTTTTACACGTCAGATGCTTAATTTTTTCTTATTTTTTTTTTCTGCAAAAATTTGTGTTCTGAGATTTGGGGAATTGGCTGGTTTGTCTGCTGCTGCTTGATCTGGTTGCTGGGTGAAGGTTCTTTGTTTATAGAGATTATTCTATATGTTCAAGAAATTGACAGAAAACAGACATGCTTTCTTTAGCCAAGATACAAGGGTGGGTTGGGAGCGCTTGCTTACCTGGCTCTTGATCACAGATATAAGATAGTACTCATACATATGAAGATGAGGTTTAAGTGATTTATCAGTAACACTGAGCAACATGTGAACACTACACATTCTATTATGACAAAGATTGGTTTTATGAAATAAATTTTACTAAGCAATAAGCCAGAATGTAGAAAAATACATTTTACCTACAAACTCAATAAACAAGAAACAAAAGGCTCATATTTAGTGCATTATTACTTAGCGGTAGCTACACAGAAGTTCCTACGCTTTACAGTAACTGCTTGCATCAAACAACCAAAAGTAAGAAACATTCACAAGTTTAAGAGAAGCAAACGAAAAAGAAATGGTAAACAGTACTTAAACAGCGCAGGAGGATAGGAAGGAGGGATCTCCAGAAAAAACACAAAGGAAAACGGTGGCTTTTTACAAAGCAGGGCTCAAAGGGGGATTCTGGCCACTTCACACGATGAGAAGCGTGGACAGCACTGAGAAAAACACATCGTACTTTGCAGCCATTTCCAATACCCAGCGCCCCAAGTCAGACAGGCAGCGGACCTGCACTGTCAGACTCCAGGGCTGTGGGGAGGGGCTGCTCAGATAGTCCCTCTCCGGGGTCCTCCTCCTCTGCCTCTTTCCCTAAAACCCCACTTCCTTCATTTTGTGCCAATTGCCCTAACCTTGGGATAGTAAGGTCCCTGGAGAATCCGGAAGTACAGAAAAGAGAGCTGCCCATCCGAGGCTGCTCCTCTGTACAGTTCCTCAACTCCTCCCCCAGGGAGTGGCGAGAAATCTGGGAGAAGCGCAATTTGAATCGAGCTGTTGTGTTATTAGAATTTCCTTCTGGGCTGAGAGTCTGAAGAGAGACAACTACACATGAAAAGTAGAATCAAAGAAAGCGAAAGTCGGGATTGCCCCCCAGCCCGTAGGTCGAGCCCACTCCAGTGCGTTAGGCTGGACTAAGCAGCCTGCCTGAGACTCGCTGGGAGAGAATGCCCCTCAGCGAGTCTTCAAAGCACTACCTAGAATCTCCCCAGAGCAGGGCGTCATTGTTTATGTACAGTAGCAAATGGTCAGTATGAACATCTTCAGCCCTGTTGTGGATAAAAATACTATCCCTTTAATTCCAGTTTACAAAAATAGGACTAATATTCAAAACAATGATTGTCTATTTTTCTATTTATTTTATATAAAAACATAAACAGCTCAGGCGAATTTTCGATCCTTGTGCACGCTTTGTATGAATTGCTCTCTATTATACTTATATATATATTCTTAATATATGTTTATAAGATAATATCAATAATTGGTCCACAAAGTATATCTGTGCATTCTCTAGTGCTTTGTAAAAAGAAAAACAATATTATTATCAAAATATTCATTTAATGGCTTTACTTCATACATAAATACATGTTTGGATAGAACACACGAGCGATGACTGTTCAGTCAGTTTGGAAAACGACTTTTCATTGTGTCAGGGTTCTATACACAGGGTAGCTGGTAACTCGTCGCTACAAAAATGCTATTCGGCGTCCTTTGTTTTTAACCCTTTGTTTATACCTTTTCCCCAGGACTGCCGCCAAGTATTTCTTGACAGCCATTTGTTTCCGGTAGCGGCTGTAGCTGTCCGTGAAGATTCCGTCCGAGTGGCGCTTGGAGAGCGGCTCCGAGTCATCCTTCTCCGCGCCGCCGCCCAGGTCCCCACTGCAAGGAAAGGGGGGAGGGGGAGACAACCAGGGTGAGCCAGAGGGAGACACCTGCGGGGTCTCCGGGCGCAGGCGCACCCCACCCACCCCGCGCTGCTGCCTTCCCGTGCCAGGGGCAGGGCTGAGATGAAAGCCCTCTATGCTTTCTGCCGCCCGGGATTTCCTGGCACTACGACCCCTGGGCGAGATCTGAGAAGCAGACCCGCGCTGTGAGCCTTTCTCCGAAGGCTTTCTCTAAGATCTGACCATCCGTGCTTTTGTAATAAACTGCCCTAACTGCTCGTCTCGTCCCCGACCTACAAAGAAAAACCCACGGGTCCTAAAGGCCACGCTGGCTGCAAAGGCGGCGGCGGCGGCGTTTAAATCGATCCCGCAGTTCCTGGCCCGACACCAGCACTCCCTCCGCATGCTAAGTTGGAAAATGTGATAATAATATAAGTCGACAGGCTATGGCAATATTTTTCACCGCATGAATTATTCATTGTGAAATGTAATCTGTTTCCCCCGTGGGTTTCATTAAAACGCTGCCTTCTGCTGAGCCAGGTTTCACACAAGCCCCGAACTCTGGGTTTGTCCTAGCGTGAGTAAAAAGACCGTTTGTTTCCTTAAGTGTCCAAATTGAGTGTTTTGTTTATTTCGATTCAAATTTATAGTAAATGCAACGCCCATCCCAACCAATAAAAGACAGGCTTAGAGGAAATGGTGGCAAATCCCCCCGCGATCTTGTAGGTTGTGAAGGGGAGGATAGTCTTTTAATTGAAATAAAATCAAACTCTGCGGTCTCCTCCGCTTTTTTCCTCCCATGCGGCATCAGCTCTCCAACCTTCCTCGAGATTTAAAAGGCCTCTTCCAGCTCTGGCCTGCGGCCGCAGCCCCACCCCCGCCCGCGCGGCCACACCCTCGGCCACGTGCACGCAGGACGCAGAGCGCCCGCCCCGCACGCCGTCACGTGCCGTCACGCCTCGCAAACTCTTACCCCACACCCTTGGCCACGAGGGACTGCAGGTACTTCCTGGCCGACAGCTGATCCAACACTCTGCGGTAGGCTTTGTGCAGGACCCCGTGGGCGACATCTCTAATGGGGGGGCAAAATGTATGGCACCCAGGTCACCGCCTCGCCCCCGCCAGGCAGCAGCCCCAGGACCCCGCTGGCCGCGCTCCGGGAGGATGAGGGCACCAGAGGTTCGCGAGAACAAGGCTGGATCCAGAGGCAGACCTAGCCCCCCGCACTCCGGCCCTGGCCAGGCGCGTGTTCACTGACCCTCCTCGGCCGCCAACCTTTCGTCCCCACGCAGCCATCAGGTCCCCGCTCATCCGCCCGCCACTAATTTTCTGTCGCTCTCGGGATCGGGCCAAAAAAAGAGAAGCTTGAGGACTTTCACGCAGACTGGCCGCCCTGCCCTCCCGCCCCGCAGCCCCGCGGCCCGGACTTGGTACCTGCGCTCAGGCGGAAAGTAGAGGGCGTAGGCGTCCTGCAGCGCAGAGGCGGGGCTCCCTGCGCCCGGCGGGGCCCAGTCGTACAAGTCCTGCAGCGGGTCTCCGTCTTCGTCGTACGCCTCGTCCTCGGGCCTGCGGGATAGCCAAAGGAGTGGTCACTCCAAGTTCCTCCCCACCTCTGCGACGACCCAAAGAAAGGGCCCCTCACAGGCGCACTTTCTCCACGAATGTCCCCCACGAAAAACCGACTTTTTTTTCCAGGTCGGGTGGGGGCAGAGATATCCACTCCTCGAGGCGGTTGCCCACCCCTCCAAGGGGTAGAGGGTTTGCCATGCAGGATCGCGGCCTCCGCAAGTCCTGAGAAACCCAGTGATCCCTGCAGACCAAGCACACCTGGCCTAGAAAGGGAACCCGAACCCCACCCCCACCTTAGCGTGGGGTGCAAGCCTCTCGCAAGTGGCAGCGGGCGGGCCAGCACGAGAAAGATTCCAGGAGGAGACGCAGACCAGCGCCAAGACTCAAAGGGGTGGCCTGGCCCTGCAGGGGAGGATGGATGAGTGAGGGGTGTGGCGGCCACCTCGGCAACCACCGGCCCCGAGCCTCGGAGCCCAGGGGAGCCCTTTCCCGCAGATGTAGGTCACGGAGAACCTCCAGCTTCTATTTTGGGCGGGAAAGGATCTGGCAAGAACATGAATAATAGATGCTCCTAAACTTAGCCGCTTTGGCGGCGGCTCATTTCTGTGGTGTGTCCGCGCGTTCCAGTGCCTCTCGCCTGGGGAAAGTGCCAGGCACGCGGAACTTAGAACATTGAGGAAGAAATAGGAAGGCTTTTAAGTCCCCTAAATAGATAGATCAAGCCACTGTGTTATCGCTGGTGAGGTGGAAGGACCCCACCTCAACCCCGAAACGCAAAATAGGAAAGGGGACCAAAAGCGACTGCCCGGCTCCCTAACAGTAGCCTGCCCCTACCGCCCGCATCCTAGTACAGAACGGAAAGAAGTGCATCGGAGAGACTCAGAATGCGGCCAGGACAAACGGCGTGCTCTGTGCGGGCTTGGAGCTGTGCTACTCGCCCCGCTAGCCTTTCCTGCCTCCCTGGAAAGGCTAGAGCAAGGCCGGTGCGTCCCTCTGCCCGCCCCACACTCAGCCCTTCCTTGACTGCGCGCCTCGGCCCAGCCCTGGTGCCCCAACCCAGATAGTCCCGGCCACTTTTTGTCCTAACCTGCGCCCAGATGCTGGAACCCTAATAGAAGCTAGACCCATTCGCGATGGTCCCCGGAGGCGATCGTTTCTGGGCGCGGCACGAAGGAGCTGGGTACCTGGCGTAGCGCGCGCTCCAAGCTGCCCCCGAGCGCCTCCACTGTCCCGCATACTGGCGGGGGCTCTGGGAATGTAGCGGGAAACCCAGCCGCGCCGACCGCTTAGAAACCAGAGGCTAAAGAAAAGGCCAGGTTCCTCCGTCCTGGGATGGGCTCAGCTGTCCTCTGGTCCCGCCGGCCCACCTGTTTCCCCACCCCCACCCCTTCTTTGCACCCGTCCCGTCCCTTGCAGTCCCGTCCTTGTGCTTCCTTCTGAAGTCGCTTTCCCTTAACCGTAGCCAGCCTGTACTCCCCCTCCCCAAGACTGTGCGGGGCTTAGAAAAGCGTGAATGAAGCTCTTCTGAGGAAGGAATGCGAATGAGGTGAAGAGGAAGGGCGGAGAGAGAGACCCCGCCCCAATAGCCCAGAATAAGCTGTAACAAAGCAAAGTCCGCGCGAGCTACACGCTCAACCCCCAGCCTGTCTTTGGGAGTTGAAGTTCTCCGAACTCGTCCCAAGAATCCGTAAAAGCTGCCCGGCTGGGGACTCCGCCTGGGGCCGGGCTGGGGGAGGGGAGGTACCGCTGGCGGGTGGAGGCTCACTCTCTCTACCCGGTCCCAGCTGCTTGGAGCGCGGGGAGTGGCACCCCGACTTGGTGAGCCTACTCTGTCCCGATTTAGCTACCCGGGCCCGGGCCAGCCAAGACTGGAAGAGGCGCGCTGGAGGCGTAGAGAGTGGCGCTTAGTATCCTGTACCCCGGGAACGCAGGAGGGCGACGTGAGGAGATATCCAGCGAAGGGAGCCCTCAGCTCAGCCCAGGCGCCGGAACCTACCTGATCGCAGGGAACCGGAGTCCGGAGGCGGCAGGTGAGCAGTAGACGCTGCTGTGCATTATTATGCCATAGACTAGCAGGGCCAGTCTCGCTCCGCTACACATGGTCATTCTGCGCAGGACAGAAAAGGGGACATAGAGCCTTGAGAAAACCCCTAGCCTTCCACCCTTCCACCCCAAGAAACTCCAAGTGCCGGAGGAGGAAGCAGAGCTCCGGCTGCCTGTGTACAACACACTTAGCACGTCAGCCGCGCGCGCCCGGCCACTTCTCCTTGCCGTAGTCAGAAAACATAGGTATGCGTCCACCCAGCGCCCAGTAACTAGCCAGACACGGCCCGAGGAAAAGCTACCTCGAGCCCGATGCCGATGCCCGAGGGAGGAAGAAAGCAGCAGGCAAGGGGGTCCTTTGGCTTGGTGAGAATTTTTTCCCCTCGTATTCAACTCTTACCGCTGCTAGGCAAGGATCGGTTGCCAAGTAGGGCGGCGAGCGAGGCTCCTTCAAGTTTGTGCGCTGGAATCACAAGCCGAGAAGCATCACCGTCTGGCTTCCGCGTCTGTAGACGAGTCGCAGGGACGAGCAGGAGCAGCAGGCGGAGCCGGACGACTTGTTTGCTTAGGCTTTAGTATTGTGTTCAAAAGTTTGTAGACGCGCAGAACTAGAAGGAAGCGCGACGTGGAGAGAAGGAAGGGGGTGAGGAGCAACGGAGAAAGAAGAGGAGGCGACTAGCGAAAGGAGGGGGAGCAAAGTGGCCGTAAGTCCACTGGGAGAAAAAAGCGAGCGATTAAGGAGAAGATGAAAAGTCAGAGGAGAAGGGGAGGAAGGGAGTGGAGAGATCCAGCGAGCGCAGCCGGCCTCTGCGAAGCAGCCCGGCCGGTCTGTTCTGAGATCCTTCTGACTGCGTCTGAAGATGCGGCTTCTGGTGCTGCCGGAGCTTACGGAGGTGACCGGCCTTCTGCTTGTGTTTATATATGCAGTTAGCAAAAAATCTATCTGAACATGATTTTAGGAGTGTCCTCCTCGTCAACATCTGCCTGCCTATTGCCTTTAAGTACAGAATATTTTGTTGCACTGTTGCGCTCCGATTTTTATTCATGAAGCGACTTCCTTTTTTTTCAGTCACGTAATGATCGGGTATCAGAAAAAAGACGTCAGCAGCCTAGTCCCTCAAGGAATGTATTAACTATTCTGTGCTGTCCTCTAGGATGATAAGATCCGGAGTCATCGACTTCTCATAAACACCTTTTTCACTCATGCAATGCAATTCTTAAGAAGTCTAATTATTTTGATGGTTTTCAATTTCACCCATTTCTCAAGGACAAATAAAGAATTTATAGAATTTCCAGGATGGTAAAAGTCATGTTTTTAACCCTAACTACACTGTTTCTCTCTCTCTCTCTCTCTCTCTCTCTCTCTCTCTCTCTCTCTCTCCCTCCCTCCAATCAAGCCCTACCAGTGAGAGCTCTGCTCTCTGGAATTAAGCACCATCAAGCTCTCCTATTAATAAATTTAATTTAGATCTCCTAATTTTTTGCGTATGATCTTTCAGATGGACAGTTAAATGTGGAAGTCGTTTTGTTTTTAAAGGGAAGTCTTGGAAGACTTTCAGTACATCTTTAATGAGTTTGTCGTTGACGGTCTGGCTACAAGTGGATAGATTAGAGGAAGCGTGCCAGGAGGCAGGCCTGCGGAGCTGTCCATGCTCTGGGTGCTGAACTGCTTGGGAGCAGATGTTGCAAGCCTTGAAAATTGTCACTGGCTTAATTTTCACACAGCCCCTAAATCTGAAGGTTTAGCAGTGGTGCTGCTAACGTGGCAATTCATTGTCTAAATCACCTTGCTGGTCAGGCTTCTCCCTCCCTCGAAGCATCTATGAGTGCCCCAGTGCTGAGAACAGGCTCATTACTTGCGTTAGACTCCACGAAGGAACACTGGATGTCTCTTGTTAGTGCTGTTGTCTAGCTCTCTGGGTTTCCCGTTTGTGCCCCTTCACACTTTCAGTACCTCTGGCTGATGTTAGAAATTGAAACTGTGACTTCATGTTTTCCACAAAATTTGAAATTTTAAGAACTTGGGAGTGAGACATATGCTTTTTACACTTTCTTTACAAATCTAATTTTGTTTGGGGAAATGTAGGCAGACTGGAAAAGCAGAATTCCCAGTACAAGTCCCTTTGCTGAGGATTTCTAATAGGAGCCCCTCCCTTGGGGACGGTTAAATTATTTTAACTGAAAATGATATGGGAAGGGAAAGGAAATGGGGAAGACTATATCCACCCTGAACCTTACAAGTCCCCAAGTAATTCAAAAAGAGTCATAAATGTGTGCTCCAGTAAAGAGCTTGGCTCTAATTCTTATAAAAAGGAAATAGACACATCAGTAACCATTAGTACACATTTTAATTATTGGATCCTACACACAATAAAAAAAAACAGAAGGAATGTCAGTCAACTGAGTGCTTCCTGTTACTGTGATTCTGGTCTAATATTGAAATAAGTAATAATAGTTTTGAATATTTTCTCCAAGCCCCTTTTCTCATTCTCAGTGCCATTCCTGCTTTTGAGATGAAATACTCCCTCCAAGAAGACAAAGTTTTGCTTGTTCCATGAATGACCCCAAACCTTCTGCCACTTCTTGCCTCCTCCTAGCTTGGGTGCCTGCCTTCGGTAATGCCGCCAGCCGCAGCAGCCCGGGGATGCACCTCTTTGTCTCTGCTGCCTGTGCCTGTGGACTTGCTGCAGTGTTTATGGGAGCCTCTGCTCACACACAGAGCCTGCGGTGAACAGGACCCGATCATCAAGCAGAGGTGCCTTTCTCACTAAAGCGCCCACGGCTAGTGCCTCCTGTGGCTTTCCTGTCTACTACCTCGCCTCATGCCAAAGGTGAACCCCATTAAAATCCCCCTCCCACGCGAATTCCGAAAAGAGTCTGTCCTGGAGAGACATTTGAAAATTTCCAAGACTCCTTGTGAATTCGCCACTCAAATTTAGTAAAGGGAGCCACCATGTGGGGAGTTTGTTGACTTCACAGCCTATTAAAGGGGGAAAGCAAAAAACCCTAAGACTCTGTGAACACGATAAGCTAGTGGCTCTGAGTGGGAACTGTTCACAAAGGCTACGCTACTTGTTCATCTGAGCTTAGGTATTCTCCGCACCCCCAAATCCCAAGTCTCCAAGTCAGACCCCACTCACCATAATAAGCAGAGACTTTGAGATTCTTGATCCCTGAGCTCCAGAACATCAACTCCTATTATCTACTCTTTGGCACAACTGAAGAGAAGCCCAGGTCCACCCCAGAGCTTCCTTGGGGACTTGAATTCCCACTGGGATTATTCTGTAAGTTTCCTTCCTCCTTGCCACCCACAGACTCCAGTGAGGCCAGTAGAGAACTTTTCCTATTCTTTTAAGTTCTGACCCAAAGTTAGGAGTATGGCTTTCCTGTCTACTACCTCGCCTTATGTCAAAGGTGAACCCCATTTGACGGGTCTGGGAAAGACAGGAGCTGAAGGGGAGGAGGCACTAGGAGCTGAGCATTGGCCATGGGGTCTAAGAACTGGGGGAATCTGGGGCTCCCCCCACCTCACCTCACCAAGCCCTGAAATGACGACAGAGCACAGGCCCTTTCTGCTTCCTTTTGGCTGGAGAGAGTGAAGGCTCAAAAGCTCAAAACTACACACACACACTCCTACTCCAAGGGACTAATTTACTTCTTGTGGGGGGAGTCCAGAGCTGATGCTACATTAGGGCAAGGAGAGGGTCTGGGGCCCCCTGAGGTGGTCAGGAGGAGGCAACCTATCCACCCTAAAGGTGAGGCAAGAGACCTTCATGCACTCTGCACACACCAGCGGTTCAGGGAGGAGGAGACACAGCAGCGCTTATTAAGTAGGAATGCAGACACCAATCTGGCTTAAAGAACAGGGCGGAGCCTGTGTCTCAACCCCAGGACCCCACAACCAAGCACCAAGGAGAAAGAGCATTCTAAATTGATTTTGTCCTTGCTCGGTTTTTCTCCAAAAGAGATTTTTGCATCCTCTTAAGGTGACCTCCAGATCGCCTGTAGAATTTTTTAAATGTGCAATTGTATGACTGGAGTTAGAATTTTCTATATGCACATAATGCAAAAGAATTTCAAGTCTTTTTTCCAACATGCTTAGCCTGCACCTCAGAGGTCTTCCCAGATTGGCAAAATTTCTCTCCAGACTAGCAAAGAACGATATTATCTGAAATCGTGCTCCGTTAGTAGAAAGAGCCAGGGAGATCTTCTGAATGGGAGATCACACCCAGGTCGCGGGCTGTCCAAAGTCAGAGCGAGAAGCCTCCTGGGGCTAAACCCTGACCTGACAGGAAATGGCTGTCAGAAATGTGTGTTGGGGGCGGGCGAGATAGCTCAGTGGTCTAAAGCTCCTGCTTAGGGAAGCTTAGGCAGGAGCTGGACACCTGCCTGTTTGATCCCCCGCCCCACAAGCCCAGCCAGCCCCGCCCTCAGGGTGGGCGGAACCAGCAAAAAAAAGAAAAAAGAAAAAGAAAAAAAAACGTGTATTGGAAATGACGAAAACTCTTAACTTTCAGGTCCCTGATGCCTCAACTCCTTTTATCCCATTAGTCTTTGAGATGTGAAAACAGTTTTTGATGGGAAATGGTAAACGCTAACAAAATAACTCTATGAAATGCTTGATTTGAAGAAATCGTTAGCCTTGGAAGAAGTACGTTTTTGTGTTCAGACAAGAAAAAGATGTCTAGAATATTTCCTGAGAGTCAGAATTTGCAGGGGGCGTCACAGCATGAGCACACAAGTTGTCCATGCCAGACTCGCGCTCTATGCATAAGCCCTCTCCAGTCGGGAAAACAAACTCCGCTGTTGCTGTTCAGTAGGGACAGTCTCCATCCTGCTGCAGCACCGCGTCCCGCTCCCCAATCCGTGCTGAGTAATGTGACCTTTGGCCTTTAAGCAGATCAGTAAATTAGAACCTTTCGTAGGGCAACCTCCCCACACACACTTCCCTTCTGTCAGCTCCCGTTCCTAGGTCCATAAGTAACCTTTCTTCCCCACTATCTCAGTGCCTACCCCATCAGATATTTTTAACCACAAAAAAGGACAGGTGTAGCCTCGTCCTGTGTCACCTGCCTGTAATATCAGCACTCAGGAGGCTGAGGCAAGAGGGTCACAGTGAGTTGGAGGCCAGCCTGGGCTACCTGGTGAGAGCTTGTCTAGGAGTGAAACCAACCAAAGGACAGGTCTGTGTAGAGCACCCTCAAACACACCTACTGGAAAAAGCACACATTCTGATTCTGTTCAGGACTTAGCACAGCAAACCAGCTCAGCCGAGCCTTAGGGCGAGCAGGCTGCCACAAAACAGCTTGTGACATCGTTGGAAGCTATTCTCTGTACAAGGAAGCCTAATCTCTGAACAACAAAGACGAATTACAGCCCTGCATTCAGTTTCTCTGCAAACTTGTTCTTTTCTGACTCTTCCAGAAAATGACTCACATCACACCGATTACACCTGTAGGGAAACCCAGATGTTCTGTCCAGCGCATCGTGCCCGGGGCTGACCGCACTGACTGCATCATGTTCCTCTGAGCTCTCCGTGAAGTAAGGAGCGATGAGCGAGCCCACAGTGTGTCACCACTTGTCTGACCTTCAGCAGCCAGTGCCTCATCATGAGCCTTTCCAAACCACAGACACAAAGCCACCCTCTTATAGGAGAACAGAGCTGCCTACTCACAGGGCCAAGGAATTTTCTCGGTTGTTTTAAGGTGCAAAACATCCAGCCAGGAAACAAACACCAGGATATAAACAGCGCTGGAGTTGGGGTGGCTTTGAGTATCACATACACATGCCTCTCTGAAGGCCTAATTCTTCAGATATACTTATTAACAAAATACTTACTCAGGCTTCACTGTCTGGTATCTGCCAAATTCTACCAAGATTTCCAAAACAAGTCCTCTCATTTCAATCTAAATCCTCTGCTTCTATGGGGCTTAAATGCAGGCGGAAACTCTTAGAGACTATCCAGGAAATCCTATGTCCTAAATGAGGCCACTTCTGAAAATGTTGAAAGATGGTTCTGTGTGTAAAATTAAACAAGGTTTTTATGTAAAGAACAAAAGACCTTGCTCCATGAATCCAGTTTATCCCAAATCTCTGCTCTCTGAGCTCAGACTGTTTTCAACAGTTCTGTTTTTCATCACCCCTATGACTAGCACTCTGTGGTAGTATCTCTGAAAATGCCCCCTCCTCAGCCCACCCCCACAGTGCTAGGGATAGCATCCAGGACCTCCAATATGTTGGGCAAGCATTCTACCACTGGGCCGTATCCCCGAGCCATACAAACACTTAAAATCTCCTTTCTCTAACTATATGCAAGCATGATTTCCTTTAAACCTATTATCTATCATGAGTTACTACTTAAA
>NDGN011460533.1:0-13844 GCA_002564285.1 Tympanoctomys barrerae | reverse complement strand
TTCCCTGGCAAGCACAAGGGTCTGAGTTCGATCCCCAGTCCCTCAAAAGAGGTGCAAGAAAAACAGGACTAGTTCAGTATGTACAAAGCCCTGAGTTCAATCCTTAGCTCAGAAGAGCAGAGCACAGGACAGAAGAGGAGAGGATATGGAAGCAACCAGAAACAAATGAAGTTGTTGTTTTGAAACCTTGTTTGCTCAATTACAAATAGGTTCTCCAAATCCCTGTGCCTCTCTTTGCTGAATTACTGAAATGGACAGCTAACACATGCTGTTTCTAGTTCTCTGCCACCCATCCATACTACAATGTGATTTCTGCTCCCTACTTTTCCATACAGCTCCTCTCACAAAGACAGACAGTGAGACAAAGCTGCCAAACTCAGAAGACTTTTCCTACTCTCCCTATCTAGTCTCTTCACAGCATCTGATGTTACCAAGCCAGTTCTATGCTGACTTGTTCTCTTATTCAGTTTCCATATACTCTACTCTCCTGACTCTGCTTGTGTAACTGAAGATTTTTTTCTGGTTCTCTTTCTCTATCTAGCTTAAAACTAGGAATTACCCAAAGGTTCTATTCTCAATCTACTTTTCTTATCCCTCTACCCAAGTGTTGGTAAAATTCTTATTCTTCTCTTGCCTCAAACTATTCTCTCATTCACACAACTCTCCGGTTATTCCTACTTCTCATTAACACTTTGAAGCCAATTTCAAAACTGAAATCTATTCTCTTCTCTCAAATGTACCCTTCAATTCTTACTCTCTTTTCTATGAATGGTACCATAATCCTCTCAGGAACCTCAATCATATTTGACTTTTCTCTCAATGAATTGAGTCTTGTTAATTTTGAATCTGAAATCTTATCTGCTACTACCTCCCTTTACAGATGCACTGCTCAGGAATTTTATAGGTCACAGTCGTCACAAGAAGTGCTGATACACACAGCCATCAATCACAGTTTCTACTGTGTTTCCCACACCCTCCTTTACACACCTCAGACCATAGAAAAATAAAAATAAAAGGTGATTCCTGACCACACTTCAATCTATTCCACATCCTCACTTTAGCTTTCACTGATCCATGGTACTGCAATGCCCTCTCCGAATTCAACTAACTGCACCTACATCTTCAAATTCCACTTATTACTCTTAAGATATGTTCAAAAATAACCAGCTTCCTAAAGTGTTCCAAGAGTCTACCAATAGTGGGATCCTATCATTTTACTGTCTCGGGTTACTGATATACACAAAACTTAATTCCCTAGGGACTATAAATCTGGAATGTTAACTAATGCCCATCTAGGAAGATTTTCTGGACTCAATCCTAAAATCTCCCAGCATGAGAGACCTATAGGCACATTCATTCAAGAAAGTAAACTATAAATAATTCTGGGGCAATAACTCAGAAACAACTTCTATGATTCAAAAAGGTACAGGTCCTACAGCACTTGATATGGACAGACTGGACAGATTCAAATACTCTTTTTTGCAGTACCAGGGATTGAACTCAAGACCTTGAGCTTGCCAGGTAGGCACTTAAGCTGCTGAGCTATATCCCCAGCACTAAAATACCTTTTAAATTCATTTAATTAGTAGTTTTTGAGTAGAAAAAAAGCTAAAAAGAAAGTCTTGGTTGAAACTCTCAATACATCTTTATAAAACTGTGACATTGTGTAAAAAACAGTACTAGTTGGTCAAGAAACAGGAAAAAACAATTTAAGCTTTGGACTGGATTTAAAAAAAGGTTTCAGAAAGAGAAAATCAGGAACACAGAACATGGCAGCAATCAGGACCAAAGGCTTTCTGAGGCTGGTGAGTGAGTGAGAGAGGGAGAAGGATGGCTAGGGCTCAAGCTGCAGAGGAAAGCAGCACTCAGTCATGCCAGGTCTCACAGCCCTTGTAAGGTAAGGTTAGCTCTAATAGCTCTTCAACATCAGACATTATGTGCTAATATTTTTTAACATATACATATGGAAATAAAGAGTGATACTGCCTAAAAATGTATATGAGCAGTAACACTAGAGAATATGCTACAACCTTATTTTCTAGCAAAGGTGATGGACTTCAGTTCCTCCATGTATTCTTTTTGGAACAACAACAATTTGATACGATACAAAGCATGCAAATAACCATCTGAAGAAAGGAAGGTTCTCTGCCTGGGAACTAAACCAATGCAATAAACCCACTTGCAAGATTCTAACTCCATTTTGATATATTCTAAGATGAAAACATGTGAGAGAAGCATTGCTTGACTAGGTTTACTAGAAAAATGATCTATCCCAGTAATTCATCCCTACCAGTAGTTCTGAACAAAATTAGAAGCTCAGCATACTGGCGATCACTGTTGCCACATAATCTTACTGCTCGTCCACATTCACAAATACATACATACCCTCCGCTCTATTAGGGACCTTGGCTGATAGAACACTTTCCACGCGATTCTCCTCTTCAACTTTTTCCATGTGGTCAGTCTGGGATTCATCTTTTCTTTCAAACTGTGATGCTTCGTGAGGCTGATGGTCTGAAGGAGTACCTGGTCTAGCAGATGATGATGAAGTATGGGGTGTTTCCTCACTTGTTTCTGCACAACACAACACAAAATAATCAAATGAACTTAAGAAGGTTCTGGAGGAGGAAGAGAAAAAATGTAAAAGACATGAATGGACCTTACCAACTTGTACTCTACCTGTTTTCTCTCCCTCTTTCTTATTTGTCTTATCAGGTTCTTTAGCCTCTTCATTATGGCTACCCTCAGAATCAGAACACTCTTCCCCTTCCTCCACAGGCCGGAAGTCCATCTCCTGCTCTTCAGGAATAGGTTCTTTCTGTACTTTCTATAGCAAGAAAATAAAACCAAAAGTCAACAGCATATTTGTCTTTGGTATAAGGTTAGTGCCTGTCATGACATTTAAAATAAATCTCTTACTTTAAGAAAGAGAAATGCTCCAGATGAATCAAATGTGCCCATTTCTTCTTCAGCATCCTCCAAGCACCACTCAGGCAAGCTATCCCTGTCATCATCCAAGCTCCCACTGCCAGAGCGCACCCTTCGGTAGCTCCGCTCATCATCCCGATCTCGAAAGTCAAACTCAAACCTCCGGCGTCTTTCCATGTGTTCCCGCCAGCCTGCAGAACGAGGGCCATCTGAGATGAGGAGGAGGAGGAGGACACAAACCTTAGAAAAGCTTTATGACCCAGTATTTGAAAAATAAAACCATGGACAGGAAATAGAGCAGAAAAGTATGACTGATAGTTAAATCAAATCCATCAACCTACTGAAGAGAAAAAAAATTAAGTGAATGAAGTTCAGAGCTCAGAGTTTATATAATCACTACTAAGTGACAGCAGTGCTTACGTTCATCAAGTACTGGGCTACACAACATACTCTAAAAGCTTTAGGTGATAAATTTAAAACAAAGTACCCTGAAAGGCCACCCCACCTGAAGTATGCACTTTTAATAAGCTTTAGGTATCCGATTAATGCTGATATAGCCACTCATGTGGCCTACTCCTAGCTGAGACTGACAGTGCTGGGTATCTTTCCACACTGAAGTTTATGCCTTTCCTGTTGCAGATCTTAAAGCATTTTCTTTCTTCCATGAAATTACTCCTTATGGATAACACCAGCTCCCCGTGTCACTTTATAGTATCAAATTCATCACGCCTACTTACTAAAGCCAACTTCTCATTTGTAATTTTGACTAACAAAATCCCATGGATCTACAGCACTAACAGATTATGTTACAGAGATTTCTATATGGCCTGGTATCCTAATTTTATGTTAGGAGGAAATTAAAACTTGGACAGAAGAAACAGGAACAATGGCAAAGTAGAAGTAAAAATGAACTCTGCATTCTCTGCTGCTTTTCCACAGTCATATGTGGAATCATGGTCTCTTTCCTCCTTTTTTCTCCCCCAGTACTAGGATGGAACACAGAACCTGATACACGCTGGGTGAGTACTCAATCACTGAGCCATGTCCCCAGCCCTCTTCCTTTTTATCATCTCTTAATACCCACTAGGCAGTTTTTATTTCCATATGACACCCTCCTGGGACATTGCTAAGTCTACTCCAGCATACTATATACTGCATCTACCTTCCAAAAGAAATATATTACCTAAGAACAAGGATCCTTCTTAAAAGGAATGAGAATTTTTCTATTCTTGATTGCTTACTCTGAGTGGTATACAAAAGAAACAAGGCCAAAATGAAATCTTGTAACTGAGCCCAATTTGCCAGAATCAGTGATCTAAAAACTCAAAAGTACAAAACAAAAGGTAAAGTATTAAGATGATAAACACAGGAAGTAACATGTAAGTCACACAAAAAATTTATTCCCATACTCCTCAGCTCTACTTAGAACAACACTACTGATTACCTTCTATGGGAACTAAGGAATTTTATACCTAGATTGCTAAAGTGTAAACCTAGAGTCATTATTCAAAAGGAGTCTTCAAGATCAAATGTTGAATTCCACAGTCCTGTCTACTACTATCATTTCTAAGCAGTCTAAGTATGCACGGTGATAGGAATCTATCCTTCTAGGCACCTGGCTCATGTTCCCTCTTATTGAGTTTCCTAAGTTCAGCCCGAGAGTAGATGGCTCCCTGTTCACCACGCCCTCAACTCCAACTATATCCAGCTGCAAACCCTACTTTAATAAAACAACATCAAGTAATTCTATTGTTTTCTTAACAATATCTAATAAAATTTTAAAAATTTAGTAAGGTTGATCTTTATGGGTCTTACATCTGAGCTTAAGATGCATACTATTTTCATAAAATCAGCCAAAAATCTATATTTACACTTAAAATATTTAAACTACATTTAATTTATTTATATTTTAAATAAACTTAAAATACATTTAAAATATTACTCAACTTGTAATAGATAACCTATAAGAAATGTTAATAGCCTGCAACAACTGCTATAATCAGATTAAGTTTCGGTTCCACAAAAAAAAAAAAAAAAAAAAAAAGGGTAGGAAAAGGGAATCCAGATGAATAAAAGATTATACAATTCTAAGCAAGAGCTGAGAAACAATGAAAATTAGCACACTGGGTCAGGAAGACAGAGAGAAATCAGACTAAGTTTTAAAGTTCTGGCTAAAAAAAGTAAATGGTATTTCTTTTGAATGTATTGGTGGTAAGTTTTTCTGACCTCTATACTTTACCCTCCTCCCCAAAAATGTCTCTTAAAAATATGTGGATGGATTGCCAGGCATTGTGGCACATGTCTACAATTCCAGCATTCAGGAGACTGAGGCAGGATCCAGGAGGATTCCTGTGAGTTCAAGATCAGCCTGAACAACATAGTAAAACCCTGTCTCAAAAAAGACAAAAATAGAGTTCTGAGTTTATGGTCAAACAGAACTGCATAGCAAGATCCTGTCTTGAGTTTAAAAAAAAAAAAAAAAAAAAAAAAATGATCTGGTTGAAAAAAAGACAATAATAGAACCATAGTCTAAATTGTGAGGACAATAGAAGGCAATATTAAAATTTTACTTAACTACCCTTGATAAAATCAACATCAGACATTTGAGGTCAGAAACAATGCTCATCTTCCAAAACATTCACCTTCTTTGTTTTTCACCAGCTGGGATCTCTCTTCTCTCTCAACCCAGATCCTGTCCATTCTTCACTAAATCCTTGTTAGGAACATAGTCTATACACCCTTCAGCTTGCACTCAAGCTCAGCACAAAATGTCCCAATACCTTGAAGAAGACTGTACCATTTGGTTGCCCAGGACACAGCCTGATGAGAGCTGCCTGGATCCTGTGATGTAAACAATGCCCGGGACTGACAGAAAGCCTGCCCAAGAGGCAACATGAAAAGCTGATATATAAAAGGATCATAACTCTACTGCAGAGTAACTTCACCTACCTAGCTACCCACAAGTCCATAAAACACTCAATACCTGTTAAGATGTTCACTCAGATGTAGCCTATCTTGCTAATAAATATTTTTAAAAGTACAAACTATTTACAGTATTACAATTCCCTCTATTAAAGGCAAGCTCCTTTGGCATGTGGCTGTTGATAACATTACAATGCACATGAAATGCAACGGCTCTGGACTCTGTACATTCAGAGTTCTGCATGACCCCACAATCCACGCTACAGTTGCATCTGATTATCATGAGGTATTGAATCAGCACTTTGGTAGGGGATGAACTTTAACAAAAAGAGCCAGTGTCTTTAATTACCAGCATATCTAATGTCCAAGAAGAACAGTTTGAAGCATTCTTAAGAGTCCAACAGAAGAACTTTAAAAACTATTAATCACTACTATTTTCTCTCCTTTTTCTTAAGTCAGAAGGACAAAAGCATGAACTTGTGATTATGTGTCTGACCTGGGTTTAAAGTTTATTCTTCAAGTAAGCATAAATCACAGTTTTAAAAAGAAAACCAAGAAAAAAATAAATCTTTTATTTGGAAAAATACCCACTTGTAAAGAAGACACATATTCCAAGTGTAAAATTTACACATTTCTAAGTTTTATCCCCTCAACACTCTCTCACTATAAATTTTAAAGAGTGCTAAGATTAAAAGGTTAAGCGCTACACAAATCTGAATGAAACCCTCTCTGTTGCAGTTGCAGGCAGGTGTTTTCCATTAAACTATACTCTTTGCCCCAGGGAAACAAAAGTGATTTCAATCAACTGAATAGATATGTCGGAGAGTTTTTAATGCTGAAATTTCTTTGTAGTAGAAAGGCTGAGTAATGTGGCATAAATGACTTCCTTTTACTTTTTAAAAACTAGTTTACCCTTTTCACTTAATCCCAATCACTGGTGTGCCATTTCTATGCACACCATACTACACTCTAAATAAATCTTTTGATAAACTTTTTTTTTCCTGATAAATCTTTCTCATTCCTCTTTTTTAAAAAACATCCCTAACACATTAAATTTTTAGTCCCTTTGCACTTTTATATAACAAAATTCTTACCAGGACTGTGAGGCCGCCACCTCTCTCCATCCCTTCTTGACCCAGCTAGTCGCCAACCTCCATCTTCATCTTCTCCATTTTGTTCCTCTCTAAAGATTCGCCAATTTTCACTTTCTGATCGTATAAATTCATGCTTTCTCCCCACTGATGTTGGTCCACTTTCCTCAAAATTTGGTCTCCCTATAAACAAAATAAGAAAATACAGGGTTTTTTAACATGTGCCCTTGTTAAGTAAAGATTTTGAAAAACAAACCTGACAGTTCAAACTTTCTAGAAGAATAAGCCAATTTAATGTTCAAAATGTATCAATAAAATAACTGTGAAAATATATACATACATAAATTTTCTTAAAACTAAAGGTTCATAAATTGGGCAATTATATAATTATATGGCCTGCAGGCTTAGGCTTATTCTGCAGAAGTTAATCATCAGTAGTTTATTAAAAGGCCTTCAAGAAAAAAAAGCCTTCAAAACAGTCTATAGGTACACCTACCATGCATACACACCACAAACACTACCCTCCTGATGCTGTGCATGCCATTTTGTAGTTGTGTTTTGTCACCTAACAGTATATTTTGTTAATTCTTTCTTGCCTGCACATACTTTTTTATAGTGTATTTTTATTATACAATATGGTTTATCCTGTACTAGTAATTTTGACTAACAGAAAATTGGTAATTTCAACGTCTTTTACACCTAAACAGATTGCAAATTGAAAAGCAGAGATTCTGTGTTATCATTTTCCATTTATTCTAGCATCTAGTATATCACAGGCAAACAACAAATTGCTTCTGAACACAATTTAAAGCTAACCTAAGAAAAGAGCCTGGTATATGCCAAGCAAACTAAATAGGATAATTCTAAATTATATAAACATTATTTAATTACCATCACTCATGTGCTAACATGTAAATTCATAACACTATATCTCAAAATGAAGTATTTCAAAATCCAAAACACACACTGATAACCTTAGTCTGTAAGACAGTTGCAAATACTTTTTAATTAAGTCATACTAAAAGTGTTACTTGAACAATGTAATCTAAAAATAAGGAAATTCTATTTTCTTGTCATCCTCTTCATGCCATTTTATACACAGTAAAAGAATCAATGTCTTGTCTGCCTGTAAGTCAGACTGTACTATTCAATTAAAGAATACAGTACCTTAGGAAGGAGGATTATCTGCTGTGAAAATATGACCTGCCTTCTCATTGTGATCAGCAGTCTCTAAGAGTCCCCAACAACCCCTGCTGGCTTGTCTCTGGTAATACTCTCCCAAGTGAGGGCTGGACTGACTCCTAACAAACAGAATACACCTTAAGTGATGAAATGCCATCTCTGATCCTAAGTTTTTAAAAACCTGTAGCTTCAATCCTGGACATGTTCTCCGAAAAGTGAGGTGCCATATGGTGCATTGCCCTGTGGAGAAGCTTACACAGTAAAGAACTGAGGCTTGCTATCAGAAAAGTGAGAAGTAGATCCAACCCCAAGAGAGGCTCTATAGGACAGCCGAACAGGTGGACACTAACCACTGCCACAGAATTGAGCCAGAACCCCTCAGCTAATAAACTAGGGCTATTCTTGGATTCCTTGCCCAGAGAGAGTGAAACTGTGGTGTTGTTACCAGCCACTAAGGTTTGGGGTGATTTGTAACAACCATAAATAATAAAAATACATCTTTTTTTTCTCATTTTCTAGCTGACAACATTGAAACTCGAATTATTTTTTTTGAGAGAGAATTGTCCAAAGTTACACATCACTTTATGAGCAGCATAGATAGGATTCAAATGTTAATCTTCTGATCATTCAACATATTTATAGCACATGAATGCCAAGTTCTATGGATCTGAATGCAAGCATATTCCAGGCCTGTCCTGCTTAGAGTAAGAGCAAACAATCCACTTTCACAAAGCAGCACTTTCATTATGAATTAACGAAAAATTTAATTATGCTTACAAAGAGAATTTAAAACAAATTAAGTCCTAAAGTATATAAATTAGAAAACAGAAAATAACTTCTACAATGTAATCAGTCAACCATAAATATTTGTGAGGTACTGAGCTCAGTCTTAAAATATCCAGTGCTAATCACATGCTGGATAGGCTACTGGAACCAACAATTTTATTTTATTTTATTTTATTTTGCGGAACCAGGGATTGAACTCAGGCCCTTAAGCTTGCCGGGCGAGTGCTAGGCAAGCACTTATTCTACTGAGCTATCTCCCCGGCCCTTGAAACCAACAATTTTTATCATCTACTTCTATATCAACCCTTTGAAAAAGTCATCAGTGTACCCTGTTATTAGGGCTTGGGAAGAAAGTCCAATGGTAGAGCATTTCCCTATCATGTGTGATGCCCTAAGTTTAATCCCTAATATGACAGGGGTGGGGGATGTAAATGATCACTCTCTCTAGCATGATAAAATATTAATAGTTTTACTAGCCAGGTGTGGTGGTGCATGCTCATAATACCAGCACTCCGGAGGCTGAAGCTGGAGGATTTCTGTGAGTTTGAGGCTCTCTTGGGCTACAAAGTGAGTTAAAAGCTAGCCTGAACTCCCTAGTGAAACCATGTCTCAAAAAGGTAAAAAAAAAAAAGGGTCCAGGGAGATAGCTCAGCAGCTTAAGCACCTGCCTGGCAAGCGCAAGGTCCTGAGTTTGATCCCTAGTACCCTCCCCCAAAATAAAAAAAAAAATAATAATAAATAAAAAGGTAAAAAAGGGGCTGGAGAGATAGCTCAGTGGCATAAACATTTGCCTGGCAACCACAAGGTCCCATGTTCTAACCCCAGTACTGCAAAAATAAGTTTTACTAAATAAAAAATTAAAATAATTAAATTCTAGTGATCCCACAATCTTAAAACTATATACCTGTAATTAGCTTTAACTTTTTTTTTTTTTAAAGACAGTCTCTGTGATGCCTGGGTTGGCCTCAACTTTGTGGGCTCAAATGATCCGTGTGCCTCAGCCTTTCAAGTAGCTGAGACTGAGAGTACATATCATCAGGTCTAGAATAACTTTATGTTTAGATACTTGCAATCCATATATTTACTACTGTGCAATATTTTTCTTCAATAACAGAAAATACTTCTCTACTACCTATATTCCTAATAATGCAAATAGGTACACACCAATTTACCTTGCTGCTATAGCATAAATGTATTAGACACTGTAATTTTTTACCAGCTATAAATATTGAAGCAAGGGGATGGGGATATAGCTCAGTGGCATAAGCACCTGCCTAGCAAGTGCAAGGTCTTGAGTTCAATCCCTGGTACTGTGCCAACAAACAAAAAAACAAACCAACAAATACCATGAGTCTGGGTAGAGACACACACGTATAATCCCAGCATTAAGAAGAATGTGGTAGGAGGGTTGTCAGCTGAGCTCAAGGCCAGCCTGGACTGCACAATGAGACCTTGACTCAAAAGTAAGTTAATCAATTCAACTCAACTGCAGCTCTAACGCTGATCAATATACCTTGCGGAGCGAAGACCCATTTCCCCTGTGAGAAAGGAATCTGAGGTAAGGTACAGCAGCCTGTGTTTACGTCAACATTAACTTATTCTAACACTGTAGTAAATGAGTTCAAATTTTATTACTAAGTAACTGTTGACAAAATAATTTCTAAACACTGCAATGTATTTTTCAGTTTTTAATTATGATAAATTTTTTTTTCCTGGTACTCGGGATCCAACTCATGATGTTGTACTTGCCAGGCAGGCACTTATGTCGCTGAGCTATATCCCCAGCCCCTTAAAATAAATTATTACACTATGATTGCTCTGATAAAGAAAGGAAAACCAACTGGTTTTTCACTTAACAATTATAATAGATTATTATACTATGATTATCCTATACTAGATACTATACTAAATATACAATAAAATATACTACAACTTCTCTGGTAAACAAAGGAAAATCAAAACTATATACAAGAATGTCTTATCTCCCACCTCTAAGAGCAAATACTCTCAGAGGTCACTGTCATTTTCCTATCAAAAGAGTGAAAAAGACCCCAAAGAACTTGCAGATGGACTTTGCTCACCTCCTCCTGCTCCCCTTTAAGAAATCTTTCAATGGAAATATAACTCAAAAAAAGTACAAAAATCAATGAAGTACAATTTGCTGAATTTTCACAAAGTAAATAATATGTACTTAACAACCACTTTAGATTACAAAATCTGCAACCTATAATCCCTGCTACTCCTAAGGCTCAAGCACATGGAGTTCAAGTTTGAAGCCAGCCTACCCCAACATAACAAGACCATTTCAAGATGAAATTTAAAATAAGAGAAATCAGGAGTCCTCAGAAATCACACACCCTCCCAACTGGCCCTTGCCAAGGTAAGTATGATGACGTCTATTCCCAACTATTAGTTCTCTCTCTTTTAAACCTTTATATAAATGGAATAGTCATTCATATCTAGATTATTCTGTTGAACTCATAGACAGTCAATCACACTGCTACAGAGTACAGGGGTATATTCTGTACTCCCATACAGGCTGTCACTGTGTGACCACACCACAAAATCTCACTTTACTGACATAAATTTAGATTGTTACTGCTTTTTGCTATTATGAATGGTCCCTCTTAGATACACATTCTGGTAAGCATATGTTTGCTTTTCTATTTGGAATATATTATACACCTCAGTATGTAATTACTGTGTCATAGCTTGCTCAGCATTTATCATCATTACCAAATGTTTTCCCAAAGAAATGGTACTGCTTTACCATTCGTTTTGCCAAGACCTCTAGCAAACATTAACATGACTATCTCCTCAATAAACAAACACAATTAGATAAATAGGATTAAAAATAAAAAAAAGACTTAGACTTAGTCCAGAGACATACATGTAAACAAATGATCAGATACATTACAGGTGACATAATGTACTGATATACTTCATCCGACCTCCTTAATAACTACAGGAGATTAAGTTAAACATCGTCACCTCCAATGTTGCTGTGAAGCAAGAGGTACTTGAGGGATACTTCCCCAAGATGGATCACACCGCTGAGTCACAGCAAACCAGAAACAGAATCTACGCATTCAACCTACTAATCTAGGGTTTATTTCTAGTACAATATTCTAAGTAGTTTATTCACAAATCAGGTCTATTGGAACCAATCAAAAAAAAATGTACAAAAACTTCAATAGAAAGATGATGATCTAGGATTTAAGTATAACAAGTTCAGGCAGTAGACATGTACATAGGTATAATTTAGGGAGAGTTTGCCAATAGTTCTAAAGGGGGAAAAAACTAAATTTATTCCAATCTTCCTGCAGAAATAATTTCAAAACACACACCCCTAAACCAGGTATGGTTACACATACCTGTAATCCCAGTACTAAGAGGCTGAGATAGTAGGATACTGAGTTTGAGGCCAGCCTGGGCTACCCAATGAGTTCAAAGCCAGCCTGGATGATATAATGACAGCCTGTCTCAATCAACCAATCAGCAAGCAAGCAAACAAACTTAACCTATTAATTCTTTTATAAACAAAATGATTTAAAAGTAAATTTAAACCATGTATGGTGATATATGCCTATAATCTCAGAACTTTGGGAAGCTACAGCAGAAGGGTCACAAGTTCAAAACTAGCTGGAAAATACAGCAACTTTGAAAAACCCAGTCTCAAAATAAAAAATAAGATGTGTGAGGGGATCGTGTGTGTGTTTGTGTGTGTAACTCAGTATATATGTCCTGGGTTCACAAGTAATACAAGAAAGTAATTTACAAATTCAGGCACAAACCTAATATTTCTAACCTACAGTCCATAAACGAATTCAGGGCTATATATCCCTGAATTAGAAGCACACTGTGAGCCAGGATGGTTTGTTTTTTTTCAATGAAAAAGATCTAAAGCTTTCACCAGTCTTGAAGGTGTCTATGACTTTCAAAAGATACAGTACCACAGACTTAAAATATCTTTTTCTATTCAATATAGGAACTATGACCATTTTCACTACACTACCTATATAATACATTTTACGTTCTTACATTATATAAGTCTGTGAACAAAAAGTGCTAAAAGGGCAGGTGAGATAGCTCAGCAGACTAGGTGCCTGCTTAGGCAAGCACAGGGACCCCTGGCCCCGCCCCTGGGAACCTGAGCCTAGCAACAGAGGCAGGGCGTAGAGGCACAAACCTGTAATCCCAGCTCTGGGGAGGCTGAAAACAGGAGGATCACTATGGGTCCAAGCTGTGTATTGAGATCCTGTACCAAATACATTTAAAAAACAAAAAAAAACCAAAACCTCAAAATGTGCTAAAATATATAAAGAGCATGTCACATGTAATGTCTCCCGTGATGATAAATACTTGTCTTTTCCTTTAATGTATTCAATCTACATAGGATTCACCTAAAATTAAATTAAAATGTAATGTTGGTGTTTGCCTGGTCCAACTGAGTGGATTCCTAAGGAGAAAGAGCAGTAAAAGGGCACCTGTGTGCATGTTTGACTCACAGCCAAAAGTGGTGTTTATGGAAAACTTCAGATGGAGCAAGGAGGCATTCAGCCAACAAAATCTACAGCTGTGAGACTTGGAGCTTACAAATGCCCAATCTCCAAAAGCAAAAGCGGAATTATGGGGCGGACTTTGAAGCTTGTTTATGTGTAAACTTTTGAAACAAGTGACTTTGTATTCCTCCATTCAGATACCTATTCCCAGATCAATGCTAAGAATAGGTCCTAACACTGAAGAAACAATGAAAGTGAATTCCACCAACTATTGGTATTGACTGTCCCCTAAAAATTTACTTGTAAACAAAATTCAGGGTGGTTAAGATAGAGAAGTTTAAATTCTTAAATTTTATTTATTTATTTATTTTGTGTGTGTGTGGCCAGCTCAGCCCACCAGAGGGTGGGGTTGGCTGGCATGTGGTGCTGGGGG
>NDGN011460527.1:0-10864 GCA_002564285.1 Tympanoctomys barrerae | reverse complement strand
GAGCATTCAGGTCTAATGGCAGGGATGGCACCTGGTGATAAGAGGGTTTGGGTGCCGTCTGGCGCGTGGTTTCTAGAAGGTTCGCCATCGCTGCGGATCCCACTGAGAGCTCATTTTCATTCATGTGCCACCAATCGGAGCACATCTGAGATCGCAGGACTGCGCTGCGTAGAACACACTCAATACAGGACAGATTCATGCAGCACTGCTGGGAGGGGCCCGCACACGCGCCAAGTTCTTACATGAAGAACACACTGCTCGCTTTGGCCACTGGGCTACCTCCCTGGCCTCTCGTCTCCTTTAAAACAGATCATGTACTTTTTTTTTTTTTTTTTCAGAACCAGGGATTGAACTCATACCCTAGCACTTGCCAGGGAAGTGCTTATTCCACTGAGCCATCTCCCTGGCCCCTAGATCGTGTACATTTTTACATTTGAAAAATAGCCCATTATTGTCTTTTTGATCACTTTACAGTATGTGCTTTATAGAGTTTATAAAATATACTGAAAATATTCATTGCTAAGTAAGTTGCTATATTATATATTAAATCCTAATTCATTCTCCCATGGGTGGTGAGAATTCACACACATATACAACTAATGGTGCTAAAAGTAAAATTATATACATGTTTATAAAAATTACTACAGACTTACAAATCATTGGTCAGAAACATTATATGACTTGAGAGAGGCAGTAAAAGTGTGCAGGGACGGTTTATTCTTTATTTTATAAAATGAGAAGTTCCACTGAGAACTGTATAAACATACACGGGGGGGGGAAATTCTTTCATTCTGACTCTGCTGTGGCATCCTCTAACCCATAATAGTTCTAATATGATGTCACTGTCTCAGTTTAGCCAAAAGCAATGAAACAACACATATTATTTCATCAAAAGCAATGCTTATTTTGAAAAAGTCAAAAAAAAAAAAAAAAAGGAGTCACGGTCATTGGCAGGGTCCTCCCGACAGATGTACACGCGGGCTGTGAGCACCGAGGCCTCGGGCAGAGCTCCAGGCTCTGAGGCCCTCCTGCCCAGCAGCTCGCAGGGAGGTGAAAACTTCGGACAGGGTCGCACATGCAGGGTCAGACGGGCTTCCAGCTGCCCCAACAGGGCTCAGCCAGGCCTGCGCCAAACTGCAAGTGGCTCCTGCAGAAGTGGGTAACTCTCTAGGGTCAGCTTCGTGAACTGTTCCCTGGGTGGCAGCGGGACCTAGGGATCTAGAGTGACTCAGAGACACTCCTGATTCTGTCTCCCGCAACAACCGTCTGAGCAGAGGTCCCAGTGATGCCCTCATGCACTGGCACCTGGAGGAGCTTCTTCCGAGCGGGCAAAGGAAGGCATCCCCCGCCCCCAGGGCTGCAGCCTCCTCAGGTGCACAGACTGGAGCTGCTGGGCTTCCTCCTCCAGCTCGGGGAGCCCCTCCTCCCCCCTTCCCCTGCCCTTTACAGATGCCTTCCACATAGGAGGTGGGCCGTAGGGTGCACACGGTAGGTCTCCCTACAATACCCAGTGCACTGAGCACCCGGAATGCGCGAGGCAGCGTTCCCCAGGGACTGACACCATCTCAAGCCGTAGGCTCCGTTACTACGCCTACACTTTACAGGTGAGGCACAGACAGCTTCAGCAAGCTGCCCGACATTACACAGCCAATCAACAGCAAAAGTAAGACTCAAGGTTGGGGCAAGCCCCCTCCCTGGCTCCCCCCTTTGCTTCCCGGTGACCAGGATATGCACAGCTTTCCTCCGCCAGAGCCCTCTGGGCAAAAATGGGCACCAAAGTAAAGCTCCCTTCAAGGTGCTGGTGCCAGGCATCAAGGGAGTACATGCATTCATTCAACAAATGTTTTGAAATTAAAAAAAAAAGCCCACTGAAGGTTTGAGGCTGGTCTGTAGGCTGAGGATATGGCTGAGAAGAAATGGGGTTCTCAGGCCTCTGGTGGGAACCCGGACACACGAGATCAGAAAGAAAATGTCAGCTCTCTGGCAAAGGTGCCCCGGCCAGGGCGCCAAGGCCTGCCGCGCGGTGGGCCCTGCGCTCTCCCTAGGAGCAGGCAGGGAGCCCCGCACGACCGCCAGGCCCTCGGCTGCCGTCAACAAGGTCTGCCTCACGTGCCCACAGGTGGCCTCTCCCCCGAGCACCCCGGCACAGGCTCAGTGTTTCCAACCACCAGCAGACAATCAAGGCCAGGCGAGGGGAGCTGCCCCAAGAGAGAACGCAGTCATCTAGCGAACTGAGGACGAGGAAATCACTAAGCTAAATACCTGGGCCCAAAGGAGTCCGTTAACTCCCCAGGGACACTGATACAGTAAGACAGGTAATCGTCAAGCTCTTCCTCGACTGTCGTTATATAAATAGCAGAAGAGCCATTTCAGGGACGTTCTGACAACCAGCCATCCACAAGTGATGCTCACACTGTGGCCAGTTGCGTGTCTCTGTCAAAAACTACAACTAACTGATTATCAAGAGCCAAACGCTTCTAAAGTAAGTCTCCCGAGGAAAATAAGTAGCAGGCTATTTTAGAGATGTGCAGCCACGGAAACTTTTAAGGGACGTTGCGCCTTACATAATAAGGGATTTTCTGGCTGTCCCACTCGCTCACCAGGCGGTAACTACCAAGTACAGCAGTCCCTCGCTATTCTGCAGTTCGACTTTCATGGACTCACTGTTTCGTGGGCTTTCAAGGAATATTAAATTATTTATTGCAGACTTTTCTCCATAATGCAGGATCTTGCAGTAATGTACTGTAGACATATGTTAAGATTACTTAGGTTTACGAGTTGAGAAAATGGTTAAGAACAGTAGAAGTGTTTTTAAAAGTGTGGGAAGGTTTATAAGAGTGTGGGAAGGGTGTATAAAGCCGATAGATAGATAGATAGATAGATAGATAGATAGATAGATAGATAGATAGATAGACGAAAATACACACAATGCCACTTCTTCACTGATTTTCACTTATCGCAGGCTGCCTGGAATGTGACCTCCGGGGTAAGCGAGGGACCTCTGTACCTCTTTAGGTAAAAAGGCAGGTGTTCATCTCTCTGCCTTATTATGGGATATTCAAGGAACAACAAGAAGATAAAGTGCCAGGTGGGCATGGGAACAGCACAGCTCTCTGCTTTATAATAAATATGACATTTTTAGAGACTAACCTAATCCAGACGGCTCTCCAGAGGTTAGGGTTAGGGCCCAGGCTTGTGCAGGAAAAATGTCCCAAATCCTCACAAAATGACGCGCTCTCCTACTATAGACCTAGGCTTGGAAAAATCAAATTCCTATTTTGAGACAGTGATAGTCTCAAGACCCGTAAATGGGGAGCTCTGCGTACAAAGACTTCTCACACCCCAAGGGGCAAAAAGCTCTGCTCCTCCTCCAGGAAGCCTTCTCGGATAAAACGCTGTCACCCGCCACCTCCCAGGCACGTGGATGCCCAAGGCGCGTTCTGCTCTACCCTGCTTGGGGTAGAAAGCAGCAGCTTTCTCGCCACTTCTCCTCGCCACCTACACCATCCACTTCCAACAGGAAAATCTGATTCCATCTGATGATCATCTGCGGCTGGCTGCCCTCACCCTTGTGCTAAAAGTTCTTACAGAAAATCTTACATACAGGGTCGACACACCCGAGCCGCAGGTAGGAAGCGTGGGGTTAAAGCTGCCTGAATGCTGACAGGGCACTCCATCTCCCCTTCCTTAGAGAGTGGGGGCATGGTGGCACATGCCTATAATCCCAGCCCTGAGGAGGCTGAGGCAGGAGGTTTGCAGCAATCCTTATAACACATAAGGATACATTGCACCATTTTATTCTGCTGCTGTGGCTTGTCCGGATCCAGTTCACCGAGGTACCTTACTGTCTGTCAGTCTGTCACCGTAACCGAGCTCACTGGCCTGAAGCCAAGCATGGCCACTGTCTAGGCAGCTCAGGAAAGGGTCAACAATTGTCTGGGTTTACCTGAATCACTCGGGGAATAAAATGGAGCCCAGGGAGGTGATTTCCAATTTGGAGACATTATCACGATGTGTGAAGTGTCAAAGCAACTTTGCCATTTTCTTGCAGAAAAGTATCCCAGGAAAGCTGTTTCCCCTGGCACTGGGTGACAACCTCGAGTCCAACATGGGACTTACAGGTACAGAGCACTTGCCGGCATCACTGGATTCTGAGTTTCAGGGCTGGTGAAGACACCAAAGCTCAGAAAGTGAGAAGAAATGGACGGCACAGTGGCCCAGCAGCGGGCACCAAAGCCCAGCACAAGCCCCTGCCAGGCTCTCTTGCCGCCGCCCCTCCTTGTACTTACAACTGAAGGGCTGGATTCCTGGGACACGTCGGAAGCTGTGCTCCATAGGCACCTGGAGGACGGGACGACATCTGTTGGTCCCTTCTCACACCACAGCTTGAGTTCCAGGCAAGTCTGCCGCATGGCCCACACAGCCCTGCACGCTAGAGTCAGTGCCTGTGGGCCGACGAGGCTCCCGGCCCTTGCACTGTGGCGTCCCTGCCATCTCATCTTACTGCACTTCCCTTTTTAAAAGAAATCCCCACCAAGGCGGAGAGAAAACAGCTGAGGCCAAACACCAAGGCCAGGGAGAAGAGGGGCTGGGAGATGCTCAGAAGGAGCTCCCGGGCAGGGCGGGTTTTACAGTCTGTGCTTCCTTCTTCGTGCTTTTCTAAACATAAGGCTACTGTCACCCAGAAGAGGCTGGCAGGGAGAACACACACGCTTAGCTGCATGCGTTCATCCCTCGCACACGAAAGCAAACAAAAGCCACGCAGCGCATATGAACGTGAACAGTGAGTCTTTTTCAACAAAACTATACCTTTACAGAGTAACAGACATTCTCCTAAAAGATCATTCAAATAGTCATAAGGAAAATCATTTTCCCACGAAATATGACTCTTACGATAACACTTCAGAGTTAGCTTATTATATCATCCTGATTTTCATCTAGTAATAAAACATCTCCACACCCCCAATCTCCACAGAAGTTCATTAACAAAAATGTAAAACACTAAGGTAGCTCCATGTTTAAAGAAATCTGTCATGAATCTTTCCAACAGTCTTTTTAAACATGGATACCTGTTCTTAGCGTCTTTTGTTTTTAACACAGACTGTAAGTAGACTTCACAGCGCTGGCTTCCCGGGGCCACCCCATTTTACAACGTTGAGAGACACAATCCCGCACTCCCGTACACCCTGGACACGGGCCGCGGTCTCTGGGTACAGCCTGCTGGCCACCCTCAAATCCAGCTCCTGCCCTTGTCCTCATCAGCATAGGCATCTCGAAACGGCCCCTGACCCCTGCCTGTTCCCCAGGATCTCTCCACCGGGCACAGGAGCAGATTTCACTCCAGGATGGTAATGGTTATCTGTAACACAAACTTTACAGCTAATTGCTGCTGGACCCACTCACCCCACTGGGACTGGAATGCCACCTACTGCATCCTTTTCTCTCCAAAGAGAACAAACATCCCACAGGCAGGACCTCCAACAGCCAGGAGGGAAAGACAAACTTGCCCAGGGAACAGAACAGATTCCTACACCACTCTAATTGGTGTAGGATCCAAGTCAGGTTCAGTTCGGGTTCGGGAAGTGGCAGGCCCAAGGTCACAAAGCCACACACAGGGCATGCTGCCCTCCTGGGACACTGCAGTGTCAGGAGCTGCTGGCTCTGCAGGCTGGGGTGGGAGGCGCAGGAGCGCTGATCCGAAAGGACTCCGTCGCAGGTCTGCCGGGAAAGCCCGAAACAGATGGGAAGATCTTCCACCCAGCCACAGGGCTGGGTCACAAGCACGGTCCGAGGCTTAGGATAATACGAACCTGGACACACGCCTGCCTGGCCCAGAACAGGACTTGCCTCCCCTCAACACAAGGGAGCAGCCCAAGTTCCATTTGTGTTTCAATGAAGCCTGGCCACTCGGGTCAGGGCATCCAAGCCTCGGCCCCCCCGGAGGCTCCGCACCCCAGCCCTGCAGATTCTGGACAGTGCGGCGCCGCTTCCGCACACCTCAGAGCGAGAGGCCTGGAGGGACCCAGGTGGGACAGGAGGGAGCAGCGGGGACTCGGACCGGGGACCTCCCGGCCGGCCGGGGTAGGGCGCAGCACCCCGCCCTTGCGCCCCGCCGTTCCTCCCGGGCTCGCAGGCCAGATGTGGCCGCCCCCGGGCTGATCTGGGTCTGGAGCCCCGGGACGACGCCCCCTTCCGCCCCGCCCCGCCCCACCCCGGCCGCTCACCTCGGCTCGCGCCCGAGCCCGCGCCCGCCGCCGTGGAGTTCCCGCAGCCCATCGCCCGCGCTGACCACCACACTCCGAGCTCGCCGTGATCCCGGGGCGGGGCTGAGCCGGGAGGGGCGGGGCGGCGAGAGCGGGCACGGCGGGGGGTGGGGGGGGGAGAGCGGACCGGTCGGGTGCGGGAGCCGCCCCCGACCGCCCACACCGAGAGCGCGGAAACCGCCCGGGCTCCCTAGCCCGCGCCCGCCGGGGGCCTCCGCTGGACCCGCCCGTCGCCTCGGCAACCGCTGCGCCTGCCAATCCGCAGCCTCCTGCCAGCTCTGCGGCCTCCCATTGGTGGGTAGGAAGGGGCGGGGAGATGGGGGGGTCCTGCACCGGGTTGCCCACCTGCTGGGCAGTGGTCAGCTCCCCACTGCGGGGACTCAGGGATGCCTGACAAGGAGGACGGGCTGGCGGACCTGTACCGAGCCGCGTGGATACTCTAAAAGCCAGTGGCCTGCTCTAGAGGAAACTAAAGCAGTTTCGCCCAAACACTGCTGTGATGGGGGGACCTAAATTCTTCCCCAGGTCTGTCCTGTTCCCTATTTGGGCAGATTTAAAATCACTGCCGCGAAGTGGACTCACTGGGTAGGGGTCTGCGCTCGGTTGAGTTCAGAACTGTGAACGGACACTGTGCCCTTCGACATAACCGTTGGGCAAGTGTCATCGAAGTCAGACTGGGTTCCAGCCTGGGCCCTGACCCCAGGGCCTGCACGGAGGCAAGAGCTGAGGTACATGCAAACCTCCAGCACAGCCGCTGATCGCTGCCCAGGCCAGCTCTGATGATTATCTCTCTTAACTCGGTTAGGAGTGAAAGCCAAGCCTGGGGTGAGGACTCCCTGGTGTTTTAGTGATCTCCTGGCTCCCGGCAGAGACTCAGTAGAACAAATTCAAGTCAGGAATTAAAGCTCCATTTTAAATCCACTAATATTTATAGAGAGCCCAGCGTGTGCCAAGTTCTTTGTGAGTTCCGGAGAGGAACATGTGGGAGACAGAACTGTCTGGCAGCCGATTATAAACAAATTAACTGTTGTATTGCAAGGGTGCCAGCAGAGTCCAGGGTACCGTGAGAGCCCAAGAGAGCCTGCCTCGAAGACTCCCGAATCCAAACAGTTGTGGTTAGAGAACAACCTCTTCTGGAGCCAGGGCCCTGGCTGACCTTCGAACGTGACCTTCAAGATGATGGTGCGCACTTGGTCATTTTATCAATCAGACTGTAAGACGTACACCATCCTCCACATCAGCATGGCCCTGTCCTGAGGGGATACCAACTCTCGGACAGTTAGGGCCATTCTTTTCCATTCATCTCTGTAAGTTTTGCTTCTCTGCCTTGGCCTCTACTGTGGTCACCCCAATTCAAATCCAGAACTGGGTGCGGAGCCACAGGAAATACTCTTGCTTATTTCTGGTACTGATACTGCTCGCCAGCCCGAGGGCGCTTGAGGAAAGAGAAAAACAGACCCTGACACCCAGAAATGGGCCTGACCCTCCAAGCCAGACTTCTGCTTTTTCCTACTAAACGTGGCTACACAGAGCTCTGATTTCCACAAGACCTTCCCTAGCTGGGCAAGGACACAAAAGCAAGGCCACTCAGTGGTCGTGTCTAAGTTGTGACCAAAAACAAAGTCAATCTGCAAACCACAAAACTACCAAACATCCCTGCCCTGGAAAAACAAATAGCTGATGCTGTTTTTCCAAATTGTGTATTTATTTGTTTGTTTTTACCAGTTCTAGTCTTCCTGCCTTATAAATGAGATTTATTAAGAACAGTTAGGAAATTGTCCCTACTTCCTCATAATATCCAAACCAGAGTAAAAGTCCTGCTTCCTTAATCCCAACCACAATCACCTAAGAAAAACCTGAATCATGGGATTTCTTTCTTGATATACTTATGGATTGAATTGTTTTTATGCCACAAGCCATGATAAGCGCAGCCAGTGCAACTCAGATGTGCTCCTGGTCGCCTTTGGCTGGAGGTCACCAGCCTTGTTGCTGGTTCCACCTTCCAAGGCCACTGCCACCTGTGTGATCCAGCCACTCGCAGCCAGTGCTGGTCAGCATCCTCTCCATGTCAGCCACTCCTCTGCATGCTTGAGTGTGGCCAGCCACACACAGGAAAACCCCACTGGGAGGGGTCAAATCAAAACCAAGTGAAAGGAGATAATCCCGATACAATAAGGTGATGGAAAAAAACAGTTACCAGAGTAGAAGCCAGGGACGACCACAGAAGTGTCACACTGCTCACAGTAGGCTGGCCCAGGGAGTTCTGCTGAGGCCTAGTAGATGAGAGGAAACCAGACATTTGACAGTTTAAGGGACGAGATTCCAGGCAAAGGGGACAACACAGGCAAGTGTCCTGCATAGGAGCAAACTAAGGGTGTTCAGAACACCAGCAGGGCTGCAAGGCCAGGCCGGAGCAGAAATGCGGGGTAGGTTGACCAGTGCGGCCATGCGCAGGCTCCGTGAGGACTTGAGGCACATGCACGAGGCTGCCTATGGCCTCTGAGCAGGCAGCGTGTGACATTCCTAACCAAGCAAGCCTCTCACTGAGGGAGAGAAAGAGCAAAGCTGGTGTCTCCTTTTCCCTTTTTCAGGGATTTATTTTATGTGATAGACAAAAGTTCGTGGCATTTGCATATTTCTGAAAACAGTCAAGTGAGCATCGGCACTGCGCCTGACTTCCTGCCTGGTGGAGGTCAGCAGCTCTGCCCGCACCGGATGGGGTAAGCGACGGCAGTGCCACCTTGGAAGGAAGGGGAGGGAAAGTAGGCCGCCCTGGAGTCCTCCAGACAGAGCGCTCCCCGCGGTGAGTGCACAGCTCGACTTGGTTTGCGCTTTCCTCTTTTTCCTCATAAGCGGTCCACACGCTGCCAGCTGTCAGGCACATCACTCCACACAGAGCTCTGCCAGGCTCAAGGGGCTTTTGCCCACCATGCTGCACCCTGCCAAGGCCAGAGGGCATCCATGGACTTCCGCATACTTCAGAGAGAGAGCCGGAGAGATGCCCCTCGTAACTTCTTTTACAGCTGCTATGTATCCTTTGTTAGTCCTGTTACATTATTATTCATTGTTGTTCCTCTCTTACTATGCCTAATTTGCAAGTTACATTTGGTCAGAGGGGTGTACATAGAGGAAAAATAGAGGGCTGCAGGCACCCCTGGGGATCTTGGGTTGTAAGTGTGCAGATAAAGAAGCGCTACTGTTGTGGATGTCTAATAACATATTTGCTCTCCAGTGTGTGTGTGTGTGTGTGTGTGTGTGTGTGTGCGTGTGTGTGTGTGGAGATGTGAACAGGCCCTGCCATGGCTGTGTCTGGTGAAGGGTGGTGCACTGCAAGGCTGCTGAGTGAGACCAATTTTTTTTTAGAAGAGGGCCCCTTTGTTTGGAGGGTGTTCTGTGGATTAAACTTGAACCTAGACATTTTATGCTATATTCCCCAGCCCCTTTTTTGTTTAATTCTGAGGCAAAATGTTTTAATTTTGGTCTTGCTAAGCTGCTAAGCTATCCAGGCCATCCTCAAGCTTGTGGTCCTCCTGTCTCAGCCTCCCAGAGTCTGGGATTGCAGGTGGGCACCTCTCCCTGTAGCTTTGAAGGTTTCTTGGGGCTATATTTCAGTCACATATGGACACTCTAGAATGTCAGGACCCAGGGCTCAGAACCCCAGCTTGTAAGTAGACCCCCAAGGGGAGAAATGGGGTACTGAACAAATGTCCTAGTTTGCAGAGCAAGAAATGTGTCCGGTGCCTGCTGAGAGCAGCCAGCTCGTGACGCGCCCTGCTCCCCACTGATCGCTGCGCCCCTGCTCCTGCCTGACATTAGGCTTTTTAGTTGAAGTCTAATTTATACAATTGAACAAACCTCCGTAAGGTGGGCGATTTGGTGGTGTCTAATACATTCTCATTCTTGTGCAACCAACACCTCTGTGAAGCTCCTAAACACTTCATCGCCCCAAAAGGAAGCCTCGGAAGCAGCCACACCCAGCAACCACTGACCTGCTCTGTCTCTGTGGAGTCCCTGTGCTGAGTACTTCATTACACGCAGAAGGGGCTCTTCTGCAGCATCCTCCCGTGGTGAACGCTGTCGGTTGCCTTCTGCTCCTGTGCGCTCACGAGCCACGGCTCCGAGGGCCAGCTGGATCCTGAACAAAAGGGTCAGAGCAGAGCCTGCCATCACCGGTGCCAGGAAGGCAATGCAAGGCCAAGCAAGCAGACAGACATGGTGCCTGGACCCTAATGAGCACCATGACAGGCCGTTAACACACATGAAGAGTGCATCAGAGTAACATGGTTTTTTCCTGGACAAAAACTACTTAGAAAATTCTCCCATTTCCTTCCAGAATTGGAGATACCCGGATGTCTAATGCTCAAGATCCGAGAGCCATCCATCAACCTCTGTTAGGTGGAAGCCAAGAACAAGAAATAATGGGCCTGAAGGATTTGTTTACTTTTTTAGGACTTCTGTGTTTTCCATTGATCCATAAAAACATAAAAATCATACATATGTCTGGGGCATCACGTGATATTTTCATACATGCATATACTGTACAGTATTTAAGTAGGGAAAATCTTACCTGGCTCCTTAACATTCATCATTTCTTTTTTTTT
>NDGN011460514.1:0-13536 GCA_002564285.1 Tympanoctomys barrerae | reverse complement strand
AGTTGCCAAAGTTCCAACAGTTTCAGCATTGCTGAAAAGTCCAAGTCCCAAGTCTCCTCCAAGTTCCAAGGCAAACTCTCAGCTGTGAGTCCCTGTAGAAATGAAAAGTTGAATACATCCAACATTCAAAGGCACAATATAAACATTACCATTCCAAAAGGTGTACACAGAAGGATACAAACCACTGGGGCCAAAACAAGTTCAAAATCCAGCAGGGCAAACATTAAGTCCTAGAGTCCCATGTGGAAATCCAAAACAATCGGTGGCAAACTGTGAGCTCCATGTGGCTCCGTCCTTAAGGCATTTCTGGTGGTGGTAGCTCCCATGGCTTATCTCGCAGGCTGGCTTTGCTCCTTCTTTTCAGTTTCCCTTAGATGGTCCACATTCCTGGATTTTCCAAATTTCTGAGGTTTCACTGAGTAGGCTTCTCACTCACAGCTTCACACACTGCCCTCTCAGGAGCACACTGCCTGGCCTCCCAGGCTTTCTTCTGAAATCTAGTTGGAAGCCTTCTTCAGAACTCCTGCATTCTGCATGCACCTAAAACCAGCACCACGCAGATGATGCCAAGGTCTGCTGCCAGCTGAAGCAGTAGCCAGGTTTTCCTCTCTCTTGACTGTGGGGGTTGAGTGCCTAGATTGTGTATCACTCTGACCTTGATTCCAAGGAATAAATTCTCCATGTCAGTGCCTTTCTAGAATCTGGTGTGGCTGCTGCCTCCATTCTCCTACCTGGTGTGGCCACCACCTCCATTCTGGAACATTGGACTCTGTAGATTTCTCCTCTAAAAAAAGTCCCTCACCCTTGAAATTCTAAGGCTACAAAGGGCAAGAACGAATCATCTCCTGTGATGCCATCAGGACATCATTTTTACTCTCCTGTTCCTCCTGGGCAACAGAGATTTCAGCTCTGTCTTTGCATTCCACAGCTTTATTGCAGCTTGCTTTCTGGTCAAACTCAAAACATTTTAGATTATTCTTTCCAGATCTTTTCATTCTCAACACAAATCTGTCTAAGAGCCCCCAATAATAACCATGCCACTGACCCAATATTTTACTTCTTTGAGATTTCCTTTGAAAGATTAATCAGTCCTCTATGTTTAATCAGTCTGAGGCAAAGTCTCTGGAAATGGGCAAAATTCAGAAAAACTTTATGCCCAGCCAAAACAAATGTTCTGGAGTCCAGCAACCAATGTAATCCTTCCCAGCAGAAACCTCCCCAGCCTGGTCTTTACAGGCAAGTTTTCTATCAGTGTTCTGCTCTCAGCTCTGACCAGAATCTGCTCTACAGAACAGCCAAATCTGTTCCAGTGTTTTGCTTGTAGACTATATCTCCAAACCTTTCCTATTTCTGCTCATAAGCCATTCCCAAAAGCTTGTAATTCACATGGTCAGGTTTAGCCACAGCAACTATCCCACTCCTGGTACAAAATTATGTATTAGTTACATTTCTCTTGTTACTGGAGGTTTTAAGACACTGGAGGAGAGAAGGGGGAACTGCCATGCCCAGGATGAGCCTATCTACACCTTCTAGGGAGTTTGCTGGCTGTTGGGGGTGGGGGAAGGGCAGGCTGTCAGTTCAAAGGCTGGCACTTCTCTGGCCCCGCCCCTCAAGCCCCTCCTTGGTCCTCTGGCCCTGACCCCGGGGCCACACACTCCTCCTCAACCAGTGACCACCCCATGACTTACACGAGTCTTTTGGGAAACAACTAAATACAAGCCATAACACCCATTAAGCTACAATGCTACAGAAATTGAGTTGTGTAGTATGTCAATACAGCTTTTATTAAGAAAAGGGATATTAGTTTCATTTTCTATAGTTTCAAAGATGTACAAAAACCATTATAATTTTACATTTTGGGGGGACAATCAATACTATTCTAGGGACTTTTTTTGGCCTGATAGTTCAGAAAACCAATGAATATCTGAATCTTAAAGATCTCACATAGTTTTATTCTCAAACTCAGAGTTACATCTTTTCTCCTTTTTGTTTCCCTATACTGTAACACCTATACTTAATATATTCCTCTCCTGTCCAACTTTTATTACCAAGAAGGAACAATAATTTTGTTTCAATTAAGTTTTAAAACCAACAGCTCCAGAATTTCATATAAAATATAGAATTTAAATTGTTTGATAAATATGTATTAAAAATTGTTATTGTTTTTATGATTTGGTACAGGGTCTCATTATGCAGGCCCGACTCATAGTGATCCTACTGTTTTCAGCTTCCCCAGCACTGAGATAACAGGGTGACACCATACACAGTATAGGTTGCCCGCTCTGCACAACCAGTGGCAGTGCAGGTGCACCATGTGGTTCTGGGAATTGAACCCTCATCCCTGCACTTACCTAAGCATGTGCTTAGTCTGCTGATCTATCTTGCATCCCTAAATAAATTATTCATGAAAAGTTATCATAAGCATAGCCCCAAATAAATTATTTATAAAAATTATGATAAGCAACATTTCTAGTAAATCTAGACATAAACTCCACACACATAAACTATAAAATTGAATGAATTCCTATTGAATTTTTAAAGAAATAACCTTCATTATCCTCTTTTCCTTTTCATCAAGTCAAGATGCAATTAATATACTGTCTCATGATGACATTTCTTTTTGAAAAGTAGGACAGTTCTGTTTTACAGAAAATGAAGTTCATTATAATCAAGAGGGTATTTTAGATCCTCTCTCAGGGCTCATTCAATGGATGATGGATGTAACTCCCAATAAGCTCCGCAGAAGAGCACATAATTGGATTAGTTTGTGATTAAGTAGAACCTTTGCTCATAGATTTGTAAAATGAAATATAAACATAAAAAAAGGAAAAAGTACATAAGGATGGAAGAAAGGAAAGAAAGAAGAAAGGGAGAAAGAAATGCAAGGACAGAGAAAGTGAGAGTGGAAGGAGCCTTGTAGAGGGAGAAATTGTGAGCTAAATATGGGAAAGTGCCAGGTAAATGTAAATGAAGGTCAGGTGCTTCAGGCTCACGAGAGATGTTTATGAATGAGTATTTTTTCTTTCTTCATTGTGTTATTAAGGTCATGCCCAGGTCGGCAACAAGTTGGACAAATGGATCAAGCTTTCTTTCTTTCTTTTTTTTTTTTTTTTTTTTTTCCTGGCAAGCTGAGCCCACCCTGAGGGTGTGACTGGCGTGACCTGTGGTGCCAGAGATCAAATTATGGTTGCCTGTGCCTGCCTAAGCTTGTCTAAACAGGCGCTTTAGACCGCTGAGCTATCTCATTTGCCCCGGGCTTTTCATTTCTACATGCAGATTTCTGAGTCCATTTGGCTAACTTGAACTTAAGTGTGAAGATTTTTTTTTTTAATGTATTTAGTACAGGTTATAGAGGTTCTCACTACACAGATTGGAGTCGGAGTGATTCTCCTGTTTTCAGCCTCCCAAGTGCTTGGATTACAGATGTGTGCCACCTTGCCCAGTCACAATTCCCTCTCAGCGCTCCCCAGGGGGCGGGGCCAGAACAGCAGGTGGGGCATCGCAACCAGGCTGCTGGGCTCTACCTAAGCAGGTGCTTTAGTCTGCTGAGCTGTCGGGCCTGTTCTAGTGTGAAGATATTTCAGTGTGAGGAAAGACCAGTTATGGTGTTTTATGGAAATCTTGGTGGCATAACATATCTCCTGGATTTATTGTATCTTCCATGTGACTTAAATGCATTCTAGATAGCATATTTTATAAAGGTTAATATAACTGGAGTCCATAGAAATTCATATTTTCATAAGACTATATTAAAATGAGAGACCACTGTACAGCAATTGAATATGAATTTTAAAATGTTACAATATAGTACAACAATTACCTTTTGCCATGTAACAAACCTCATTGAAGTGTAATAACTTAAATCATTAACTTTTAAAGTCAGAATTTGACATGATACCAATTGGGAGTAGGCTCAGTTGGTTCACTATTGGGTTCCAAGCCAAGATCAGCTAACATACTTGCACTCATTTGCAATGTGATATGATTTATTACATGTTGCAGGTATGTTTTATCTTGGTGTCAATAGGAATTCTGGAACAACACCTCATGTCACTTTCTACCTAGCAATTAAGTTCTGGAAGGGTGTAAATATCAGTGAGGGAGTAAATTCTTGTGCACACACAGTTTTCCAAACTTCACTTACTTCATGTTTCCTAGTAGGTAACTGGCTATAGATATTCATAAGGAAATTTCATACTGAAGGGGTGGAAATCCTAAGTCAATCATTAAAAAGAAAATTGGAGATACGTTTTACAATTTACTCAAATTCTGATAAAATTCATACAACAGGGCAAATGCGGACAGTAAAGTGGTTGTTCTTGTTCTGAGATAAATGAGGGTCATTTCAGCATTGATGTGGGAGCTAAGCACTAAACTGGTAAGAGAAAATATTATGTGCTTATGTCCAGAACCAATATTTTCCTCCTGAAACTTTTTTTCTGCTTTTACTGTCAATTTTAAAATCTATTTTAAGAAAATTAGTACCAAAATTAAATTTCTCAAATTTACTCACAGATTTCAATATTTCCATTATTCTTTATGGTTTTGAAATACTTCTTTTTGCCTTCCCTGGCAGTCATGGCTTCTTTTCAATATACTATTTGTACTTGTAGTCTTAAAACTTTATCTTTGAGAATGGGTTTGGTGCTATGGGCCTGTGATCCCAGCACTTGGGAGGCTAAAACAGGAGGATCAGTATGAGTCCAATCTGTGTACTGAGACCCTGTAGGCCCTGTACTAAATACATAAAAAACTTTAATTTTAGATTTTTCAAAAGTCAATTACATTTTTATACACATATGCATATACATGCCCACTTGCTTCATTGTGTATAACGTTCCTAAAATGGACACAGATGAAAATATTAATTATGATCACCAATGAGAAATGGTCAGGTCAGTGGGACAAAGGGAGAAAGAGAGAGAGAGTGATGGAGTGAGAGAAATGGAGGATGAAAAATCACCCATGCTTTCTACTTTTTGCTGTTTCCTTTGATTCTGATATAATTTAAAAGTTACACACATATTTTTAGAACTGCAAAAATCCTTTGTCTTTTTTTCCCAGATGACAACTGATTTTGTGCCAGGTATCTAAGTGTATTTACCACATGTCTATAAAAATGAGTGACCAGAAATAGGGAAGTTTCACTCGTTCACAACTCCCTGACCAAAAGTTTTTTTTGGGTGGTTCAGTAAGGACATGTTTCTCTTGTTCTAGAAGCCATTCAAGTAGTTCTGATACTTCAGATTTTCTCAGTTGGCCTCATCTACCTGTCACTTGTCAGACTCTGACACTGCCTGAGCTATGTGTCTGCAGCAGTGTGTCAGGGACTCGTTATATGGTAAGGCTTTCTTCCAAGAAGATGAAAGTTGAATCTCCGCAGTGTCTTCCACATGGTGTGAACTAAATCTATTTTCCATATTATTTCTAATTACCTAATTTGTCTTCACTCAGACCTTTAATTTTCTTAGTCAAGTTGTTTTGTTACCTATACGTCTCATCTTAGAGGTCCACATGGAGGAAGTAGCCTACTGATGCCTCTGAGTATGTCTAAGGAATGGATCTCACTCCCTAGCCCTCCTCCTCTCTGCGTTTCTTTCTCTTTGAGTCTCACCAGAGGAAGTAAGTTATAAACATTGATTAGATAAAATGATTCATCCTGTGAATTTATTCAATAACAATTCCATAAGAAAAAATAAAGCAATAAACAAAGTTTTTTCACTTTTATTAGTACTTGTTTGCAGTTCATAATGATTGCATTCACTATAGGGAATTGGTACATGTACATAACTCATTTCAATTAGGTTCTCACCCGTCCATCCACTTACCTTTTCTTCCCCCCAAAATCAGATTCTTTTATTGACCTTATAAGACCTACCCATTGAAAACCAGACTAGTTAGCCAAAGAACATATAAACACATATGACAATTTAGTAATTCAAGGTACACGTTTAGTCCCACCAACAATTCAGAAATGAAACTTTCTCCCAACATTTGTTGAGATTTTGATCTATTTTGATATGATCTTAGTGAATGGTGAGACACAGGGTTTAAGTTCAACTTTTGGCATGTGGTTACCCAATTTTTTCTGACAACATTCATTGAAGAGGCTATTTTTCCTACAGTGAATGTATGGGAGCCCTTTATCATAGGAAACATAGCCGAGTGTGACTGGAATTGTTAGTGTCTTGTATTCTGTCCCACTGATGCACAAGTCTGTTTGCAATATCACGTTGTTTTGTTACTTAGTTTTGTAGTATAAATAGAAATATATTGTTCATGCTCCACTGTCTTCCCCTTGTTGTCCAGAATTGCTTTTGCTGTTTAGATCTCTTCTGTTCCTACATTAATTTTATAACTTTTTTCTTTAAGGAATTTTATGGGCATTTTGTGCAAGGTTACATCTTAATCCATAAACAGTGGGATGCATAGTCATTTTGCCTATATTGTTTCTGGCTAGCAAGCAACAGGTGATATCTTTTCATTTTCTGCTATCTTCTCCAATTACCCTCTTCAGAGAACTATAGTTTTCATTGTGGGATTTTTCAATTTCTTGATTAAGCTTGTTCCTAAATATTTTATCTTTGTTGAAGCAAATGTGAAGGGCATTGATTTCCTGATTTATCTTGTGGTGAGTAGGCTATTTTTGTACAGAAACACTACTGTTTTCTGTGATGACTTTGTATCCTGATGCATAGCCATAAATGGATATTAGTTCCAAATGTCTTTGGGTAGTGTTTTGGGCCATCTTTGTAGAGAATTATTCATCAGCAAGTAATGATAGTTGATTTCCTTCTTCCCTACTAATAATCCTTTCATTTTTTCTCTTATATTCCCTGCTAATATTTCTAGAAGTCATTTGAACAGAAGTGGTGATAGCAGAAATCCTTGCTTTGTTCCTGATTTTAGATGGAAAGATGTTTACTTCTTTCCATTTAGTATGTTGTTAGCTCAAACTTTGTCATAGATGGGTTTTATCCAATTAAGGAAGGCCTTCTATTCCTGTTTTCTATAGTTTTTTTTCTTTCACCATGAGTATATATTGAATTATCTCAAGTGATTTTTTACTGTGTTGACTAAGATGATCCTATGAATGTTGTCCTTCCTTCCATTTACCAGATGTATAGCATTTATTGATTGGCATATGTTGAACCAGTCCTAAATCTCTGGAATGAGTTCTACTACGTCATAGTATCTGATTTCTTTTATGATTTTCTGCACTGTTTGTCAGTATCTTCTTCAATATTTTTGTGTCTGTGTTCATTAAAGGTGTTGGCTGGTACTTCTCTTTTTTGATTGCATTGTTTTCTGGTTGAGGAATCAGGGTAATACTTGCTTCCAGGAATGACTTTGGTATTACTGCTTTCTTTTCAGTTTCATGAAAAAGTTTTATGAGTAGTGGGATTACAGCTTCTCTAATGTTTTTAATAATTCAGCAGTGAATCTAGGAGGATCTGGGAATTTTTGGTTGTAGTCTTTTTATTACTTCTTGAATTTCACTGACCAACATTGCTTTATTGTCTATATATTTTCTTGGACCAGCTTTGATAGTTAATATTATCTAGGAATTTACCATTTCATCTGAAATTTCAAAGAATGCCAATAAATAAAAAAATGAATATACATGGAGGGATAAGTTGCTAAGGGCAGAAATTGATGAAATTAAGACTAAAAAGTCAAAACAAAAAGCCAATGAATTAAAGAGCTGGTTCTTTGAAAGTTAAACAAAATAGAGAAACTTCCAGCCAACCTTATGAAAATACTCAAATATATGCAATTAGAAATGAAAAAAATGGAATCATAACAAATCCCGGTGAAAATCACAAGAATATCTGTAACAGTTTTGAGAATTTGTACTATAAGAACAAGATACAGCATGGAATTTACAAAAACGTAAAAAGGCAATAATTTGATTCAATTGGAAACCCAAAATATAGTATCATCATAATACAACAAAAAGAGAAAAGAGAACGGCTTTACTTTTGAACCTAAAATACAAATTATAAATATAAATTTTCTAATATACACTAAGTAGCAAACTTTCAATTCACATTTTTTCCCCTGACATTCTCGCCAACTGGAAATGTCCCAAGAATTGTCCATCTAGAAGGAAATTACAAACATGACTGTAAAGGTGAAGTTTAGCTGCTGCAATAATACTCCTGAAAAGCAGATACTCATGCCTGGGTGATGGCACGGGGTTGTGCAATTTTAGAACGTGCTCATTCACAACCAGCAGGCTTTCAACCAGCTAAACCATCATTCGAATTTGCTCCTTTCATTTTGGAAAGGATACTGCAGAGAAGAAGAGTCTGATTTGATGATTGAGCATGATAAAATAGGCCAGGGTTAATAGGCTTAGTTGTACAAATTTACTGGTTTCTTTGGGTGTGGGGGGATTATTTTTAATTTTATTTTAGGGAAGGGTCTACAGGGTGTTCAGAGTCTCACTACTAGATTGGATTCATAGTGATCCGCCTGATTACAGCCTCCCAAGTGCTGGGATTACAGCTGCATGCCACCACTCCAGTCTCAATTGCCATCTCTGCTAGCCTCGGGAGCAGGGCCGGCACAGCAGGCCCTTGGGATTGAACCCCCTGTCCTTGTGCCTGCTTGCAGGCTCTTTAATCTGCTGAGCTATCTGGCCAGGTCCAAATTTACTGTTTTTAAAAGGATTTTAGATAATGAGTTACAGTAAATATTATATCTTTATGAGGTTGACTTTTGCTGTATGACCCTTAAATGCAATTTTAGATAACACAGAGTTCTGGAACTTTTATTGTTCTTTAATTCTTTAATTTAATGTCTTCTTATATACGTGGCTTTGTAGGCAAAAAAAGAGAAAATTATTTTTAATTATGTGCAGGCAATAAAATTAGTGATATTTAAAATAATACTGAGATATCATTAATCCTGTATTACATTTTGGGAATGAGCAAAATCAAATAAAAATCAACATTAATTTCTTAAGCCTAATTTGAATTAGCTTTCAGAATTTCATGCTTATTTTTAAAAATAAAATATCCACTGTTAGAGTACAACAGTACAATACTTATTATTTAAATTTAAAATTAGAAAACATTTCTTACTTATTAGTTTTTACAATCGGTATATAACTGAATACAAAATATATCATTTTTATAGCTGGTTACAAATATTTTTCTATAATAACATGGCTTACAAAAATGATAGGTGTGACATACTGCCAGCATCTTAGGGGTTCATTACAGCTTCAATTTTTCAGGGTAGGAGACAAAGTATAGAGATAAAAGATAGTATGAAATGAGAAGAAAATAGCCTCGTAGCTTATTTGATATATAGTCCCTTAATAGGGAGCATTTTTCACACATCTTCTCTTGCACAATGAGTGGGCAGTGCATTATTAACTATGACCTATGGATTCTGACTTCTAAAATTTCACTATTTCCTCTTCATTAAATAGGAAAAAGCTGGATATTTTATGATTTGTGGCTTTCTCAAGTTGTAGTAGGTTTAATTTCTTGAAATGTATTTCCGTATGCTAAATTTTTGGACTAAAATAAAAGCTTTCCTTCTTCTGCACTTTCTATTTTGAGGTACATCATTATTTTGAATTTCTATATTAATTATAGCTTCTTTCCTCAACTTTAATGAATAAATCAATATCTGATAACTATGTGGAACTATGAACATTTATTATATAATTTTCTAATACAGCAGGTAAACTTGAAGCTTGGAATATTTTATACTACTGCCCCTAGGAACAGAGCATATAATTTACTCATCAAAGAGAAAATGCATAGAATTTTATAGACAAAATGTTGATTAAATATGGGCAGAAATGGTTATTTGTGCGTGGATGCCTGTAGAATTCTGTGGGACTCACGAGTGACATGGGATAGAAGCTAGACCGGGACCTGGTGTCTGTTAAATAGAGAATAAAATAATTGGCCTGAAAGTGAAATCAGCAGAAATCATTAAATGTGAGAAACAGGGTTTGGCTAGGTAGGATGGAGGTCTCACCACCTTTCTGGTAAGCGCAGGGCCCTGGTTTCGAGCCATAGTACCGCATGGTGTGCCAGCGCGCCCCCATGCGCCCAGGTCTGCCATGGAAACCGGGCGTGGTGGCACGCACCTGTAATTCCAGTACTGGGGAGGCTGAGACAGGAGGATGATGATGAGTCCAACCTGCATTGCGAGACCATCCCAAATAAATAAACCTTAGAACAAATTAAAAATAAAAATAAATGTGTGGAAAAATCACAGCAAAACGTCTTATCCCCATACTAGTTGAAAACAGTATACAGTAAAAATAAAAATAAAATATCAAAAACTGTGAATCTAATCCCTTTGTTTCATCACCTTTAATTGAGTTTGGTCACACTCACGGAAGAAAGATGTAACTGACACTCGTTATGAGAAGTTACTCTCTCAGCTGTAATGGTCTCGTGTTACTTTCAAATCTGATGGCGTAGTAAGCACAGAATTACAGCAGCCTTAAAATTCTAAACTCCTTTCTGATAGAGGAGGAAACGAACGTCCAGTTAGAGCTTCACGCTCATTGCATCATTGGGGAAATGGTGTTCCACTGCAGATCTTTCGCTCAAGCCAAGCCATTTCTTAATCTTAAGTGAAAATGGTGTATTTCACATGTACCAATGTCAATATGGTTCCTGCTTTTCTTACAAATGCAATAAACATTATATGGCCTTAATTTCTTTTTTCTTTATAGCTTAATACTTGAAGAATGACTAATTCCAGAACACTAAAATGTACCTTTGAATTTTATTAATCTTATTAATCTCATTTTTATTGGGACTTGTGTCCTGTACATAAAGATTATATTCATTGTGGAGTTTGAAACCTGTGTGTAACACATCATTCTTTCTTAATCTCTTTCTTAATGTTTCTCTTCTCTACCCTCCTCTTGCTCCCCAATGTCATAGACTCCCTTCCTTTCAGCAATAGTTCTACCTCCCTATATCCATTATCTCTCTGTAGCGTTGCCTTGTTTGTTTTTGTTCTTTTTTATTTTACTGTATTTTTTTAGTTGAATTGTTTTCTAGCAGAGGTTTATTTTTGTTTGTTTGTTTGTTTTTGGTGCTGAGGACAGAACCCAGGGCTTCCAGCTTGCTAGGTAAGCATTCTACTGCCGAGCCAAATCCCCAGCCTCTCTCCATAATGTTGAAGACGATCTTCCACAAATAGCAGACTTTTTAGATAAGTATTGGTCTGCACAGAAATAATAAATTCAGAGAAACAAAAAGACATTTCATTTTAAAGTGTCCCCTGAGAAAAATTAAATATGTTTCTTTTAGTGAACACTGTAATATAATGATGTATCTTCATTAATAATAACAACAATATCTTGCTAATAACAATAATAATTGCATTTTTAAACTTCTAAAATTTGACACTGAGATTTAAAGATGTCGTTCCTGTGTTCCTTATTTTGTTCAAGCTTTCAATATAATATCTTGGTACAGTTTCTAAGTTAATTCTAAGTGCCTCTGCTGTCTTCTATAATCTTTGTCTTTCATCTTTAAGTGTAGCATCATTTTAGTTACATACTCTGACTTTCCAGGCTTGTCTTGCAAAGATGATTCTCTATATTGGCTTGAAATTCCCAGCAAGAGAGAAAAATAAAGCATGTGGTAATTTGCTCCATTATTGTTATCACTGTAATGCATTTTTAAAACCTAAATCCAGAAGAGGTAAGACAAAATTTATTGCTATACTTTTGCTTTTAGCATTGACTAATTGTTAGTTTTCTTTCAAATTTTTAACGCTGTACACTTTAGAACTAGGGTTAAATTTTGTGAGAAGAAAAGCAGGGTAGACCGATTTTATGTGCAGATTTTCAGACAAAAGTCTGTGTCGCCTTGGCTATATTACTTTTTCCAATAGCTTTAGCAGAGATGTAGTTACTTACTACACTATTTTCCTCATAAAGAGATTTGCAAGTAAAGCATGTTCCGTTTCTCACTGGTTGTACCTGGGTACATTGGCCATCCAGGCATTCAGAGCTTCCTTAGTGCAGTTAACTCAAGGGAGATATATGTATGTTGATACTGCAGTGCATATAACAGTAACTATTCTGATTCTTTCCCTACAGTAAGTATTTCTTTGTCAGGCAAGATATCCAAAGACTGTTTATGACTTTGGTGGCAATTGTCCCATTATGCTTGGAAAGTGGTAGAAAGTTTACTGCAAAAATTAAAGAAGTCTTTTGTTTTAGCTGTCTTAGCTCTTAAAACACATATCTTTCATAAGAGCTTTAGATATTATCTGAACTAGTTTGTTTTTAATTAATTAATTAGATACAGGGCCTCACTATAGCTCAGACTTGTAGGGATTCTCCTGTCTCAGCCTCCCCAGCTTTGGGATTACAGGCATGCACCACCATGCCCAGTTTCAGTGGCCAGCATGGCGGCATGGCATGCAGTACTGGGTCATTACGTTTGCCAGGCAGGCGCTTAGACTGCTGAGCCATCTCTCTAGCCCTAAACTAACTTATTTTATTTGCACTTTCCTCAACAATCACTTTGAAACTCATATGTATAGTGCAGAACTTGAGTCCCCACACATTTACATTGTGTACACTTACAAGGCAAATGCCAGATAAAATCCTTATAAAATATCTTTTACTTACTTTCAGACAAAACTTTTGCAAATGCTTTTGAATTTAACATAGAAATTCTTTCAAAAAATGAATGCTGTTCTTATTTTTTAATTAATTGTGGTATTTTTTTATAAATCCTTTTGCAGTCTTTCCAAGACTTCCAAGATTAGGCACTTCACATATACATATTGAAAAGGAAAAATAAGACTAAATACATAAGCAATGAAAAGTTACACCAAATGTTTAAATTAAACATTTTTATGGGAAAAGACACATTGCTTTTAATTCCCCTCAGAATACATCCTCTTGATTCACCAACACTTATCTCATGGTTCTGAGACAATTGTTGAAATTCTCTTCTTTGTCTTACTTGTGCTACCTATGAAAGCAGAATAAATTTGGAGCCTCTCCTTTTCAGCATAATTTAGACTTTAGCTGACAGCAGAAGTCACACAGTGACAGATTCAGTAAATAAGGTGGGAAAGAACACACTATGGTATCTTTATTTGGCAGAAATTGCAGTAAACGTTTTGAATCCATTCAGGACATGAACACAACCAGAACATCATAACTAAAGACACTATCAAAACATGCCTTCTAGAACAGAGTTAGAGGATGGCAAGATGATATTTGATTCCTGGGACAAAAAAGAAAAAAAAAAAAAAAGGAAAGTGTTAAGAACGATGCACTACCAGAACTTATGAGACACGATGAAGGCAGTCCTCAGAGTAAAATACATAACCAAAATTTCTAACATCAGGCAAAACAGATAAGCACAAATAAAACTCTAAAGCTATATCTCAAGCTTGTAGAAAAAGAAAAGCAAGTCAAGCACAAAGCCCAAAGTAGAGAGAAAATTATGGGGAGGAGATGAGATAATAATACAATGGAGATGGAGAAAACAACAGAAAGAGTTAATAAATCAAAGAATTGGT
>NDGN011460501.1:0-11856 GCA_002564285.1 Tympanoctomys barrerae | reverse complement strand
TGGCAAGCGCAGCGGCCTGAGTTCAATCCCCGGTTCCGAAAAAAAAAACAAAAAAAAACTAAATTTCTAGTCACAACCCAGGGTGTTCGGACATTAGGCCAGTCGTAACTGGAGGGTCCGCAGTAGTAAAATTACAAATATAGTTGCTCAGGTAATGTAACACTGATCTGATGGAAGTCACTGAGTTGATACAAGGGTGAGACAACATTATGGCCAACCAGTGGGAAGATTACTAGTCACATGGGTAATATGGATTAAGTGGGGATCACATGGGAAAGCAAGTCCCCCTGTCCCATATGCTCAGTAACTGACCTGCCTCAAGGGGGTAAAGATGCTGAGTTCTACATAAGCTTTTTGCCCTGCCAGGCCCACTAGGTAGAGGTGCCCTCACTCAGCAAAACCCCAGCCCTGTGTGATGCATTTCTTAGGGAAGCACAGGAGCAACAACAAAAGCAGGAGTGGGGAATGATGGTGGATGCCTGCAATCCTAGGCTGAGGCAGGAGGACTGCAGATTTGAGCCCAGCCTACCTGGGCAATTTAGTGATTTAGGTAGACCCCATCTGAAAATTCAAAAAAAACACACAAGGCTGGGAGTACATGCTGCCTACAGGGAGCGGGCAAGGGTTCTCCTGGAAGGAGGGGCCAGGGAGACTTAGGTCCCTAGGGGAAGGTATGCGGTTGCAGGGGCCCGCTTTTCTTGAAGCCTGGCCTTCAATGACTGCACCTCCAGCCACAGCTGTCTCCTGCACTGGCCGAGCCCTGTCTGACTATAATATTTCTAAATGACTTAGTTGTCTATAATAGAAGGGTCAGCCCCATATCTGTGTCAATTTCCTGAGTTGACAATGCACTAGGAGAACTCCGCTCCTAAGAAACATGAACCGAAGCCTTCAGCAGCAGAAGCCTCAGCAGTTTGTAAGTGCAGAGAGAAGGCAAAAAGGCAGTAGGCTGGCGAGTGGTACCTGCGAATTCTATTACTCTTGCGACTTTTTGATTAATCTAAAATTATATCCAAAAAAATCACAAGGCAGAAAGCAGAGCTTGAGTGTGGAACCAGAGAAACCAGTGGGGACCCAGGCGCCCCCACTCATTCCACTGGTGAGGGACAACAGAGCCCAGGGCCACCTGCACCTCCCTCAACACCAAGGGGCAGAGCAACAGCTGGGCTGCGGAGGGGGCCTGGCATCCTCAGGGCACACCAGAGGCAACCTTGGGCACAGCCAGCCTTTCTACATGTTTATAGGCCTTTGATGTCCCATAATTAACTGCTTAAAACTATAATCATTAGCAAAATCATCTGTGCGCTTATCTGCAAACGTGCCCTCCACTCTTGGATGGAAGCCCCACTGGGTCTTCAGCCTTGAGAGATGCAGACTGACTGGCTGAGGGACCCCTCCCCTGTGACCCAGGACCCCGAGCCGGGGGGTCCCCCAACCCCAGCACTGTAGCTCAGGCTAGGGACAGTAGAGGATTGGGGCTCAGTCACCACATCCACGGGCCCCAGAGCTGGACACAGCTCATAGCTTTTGGAGTGTGGTCTTTATAAGACCCCCTCGGCACAGGGACAGAGAAGGGCCGGGGGCGGCAGGGCTGCTAAATAGGTCACAAAGCCACAGGCCTTAAAAGAAGGGAGAATGCAGGTGGTGAGCCTGAAAACCTTGTCTGTGACAACACATCCAAAATACCACTGCAGATGAGCAGGACCTGAGAAAACACGCAGTGAGAAAGGTGCAAAGAGCCCTCCAGCAGCGCGGTGGGCGCGATCAGGGCGCCCAGCTGCTGCCTTGGGTGTAGGAGTCTCACAACGGGGAGAGAGCCAGCCATGGCTCCCCAGGCAGCCCCAGGAGACCAGCTAGGCCTCAACACACACACAGCCTGAGAGAGAACCCCTCGAAGGACAACCAGGAAAGAGACCCCCATCAAAAGAGACTAGCTATGAAGCCCCACAAGGCGGGAGTGCACATCTGCCATCCCAGCTCTTGGGAGGCTGACGCAGGAGGATCACTGCAAGTGTGAGGCCAGCCTGGGCTACAGAGAAAGTTCAAGGCCAGCATAAACAAAGTGAGACCCTATCTCAACTTAAAGGGTGGGAGGCTCTCCCATCTGGCTGAGGGATTATAAACTCATGCAGTCACTTGAGAAATCAGTCTGGTAGCTCCCAAGTATCAACCTCGGGGCTGCTGTTGGATCCAGAATTCCCCCCGTCTCTTCACAACCAATGAAGGCACACGTCCACATCCATGCGCCTTATAGCCACACCACTCACAAGAGCCAAGAAGCATCCACCATTGGAAGAATGTATGGACGCGGATAATCCTCAGCCCTGAACAGGAACAAGGCCCTGGCACACTGCAGAACAGACCTTGAGCACAGCGCTTGATGAAAGACGGGAGTTGTGAAAGGCAACACCATGGGGTTCAACCAAGTCACGTGCCACCTAGGCACAGGGCACTGTGTGACCGCCACAGCACACACTGCAAAATCAGGTGGCGTGGCCTCCTCCCCCAGGCTCTGTGAGGCTCGGTCCTATGCTGTGTGATGTGTGCGGGCCACTGCACCAGGGCAGCGAGCTGAGCCACACGCCAAAACACCACAACATGAACAATACAGAAATACTGTGCACAACAGGAATTCCTGAGCGCCATTGTAACTTAGCTGTCACATGCACACTTTGCTGCAGACTGACACCTTCTTGCAATGTGACTGTAAATATCCAGAATAAGGGCTGGGGATATATCACTCAATGGCACAGCATCTGTTTGGCAAGTGCGAGGTCGTGAGTTCAATTTCCGGTACCAAAAATAAATAACCATCAGGAATAGATGAATCCCTAGAAACAAATTAAAACTAGTAAATCAGCATGAGGTACAGTCTGTCATCCCCAGCACTTTAGGAGGCTGGGGCAGGAGGATCACAAGTTCAAGCCCAACCTAAGCAACTTAACAAGGTTCTATCTCAAAATAAAAACTAAAGAAAGGGCTGAGGATGTGGCTCAGTTGTGAAGGCCCCGAGTCCCATCTCCAGGACAACACACACATGTGCACGGCATGATCTGTGAGCATCAGGGGCTACAGTTGCTTCTGGAGGCACTGACAGCAGTGCTAGCCACCACTCGGCTTGCAAACTGCACTCATAAACACTCCACTGTCCCTCTAAAAGGTGACTGAGTGGCACAAACGCTGCACTTAATAAAGCTCTTCTCTTTTGAGCCAAAGAATTACAGCAGCACCGTTTGGCTCTGCGCCCGGGCCAGCCGGCCCTCGGCTCTCAGGCCGCACTTCCAGGCTCCCATGGAGCAGCACAGCAGCTGCCGGTCACCAGGCGCTGCAGGCCGCCCAAGCCCGCAGCCCTGGTGGCCTTCAGGAAGCACATCCCTGGCAGATCTGAGACCCGGAAGACCTCCAAGGGGGCAGCACACAGCAGCCCACCAGGGAGTGGAAGAGGCTGCAGCAAGCAGACAGCAGTAACACAGGAATGCGCTGCCTCCGAGCCTAGCCGTGCAGAAATGTGGAGATAACAGCAGATAGCTGGCATGCACCACAACCAAGCCTGAATCACTGCTATGAAAACCTGGGTGGACAAAAGTGGAAAAAAAATAATCCAAGGTTCACACTTCACTTACAGAACATACTCCTAGGGTGGGGGAGGGGAGTCCCTGGTGCCACCAGTTCTGCTTTTGGAGTGAGTGCAGCTACACACAGCTCACAAGCGCATGCCACACTGGCCAAGTGCAAGGGCTGCGGCGTGCTGTGCCGCTGTCAGGGCCTGGATCAGATCCTCGCCCTGGGTACGTAATACATAGACATTGTGGGAGGCACTCTAGGAAGCTGAGGCAGGAAGTTCACCAGTTCAAATCCAGCCTAAACAGCTTAGAGGCTCAGCAAGATCCTGTCTCAAAAAGCCAAACAGGGTTGGGCTGGAGCTCAGTGCAAAGGCCCTGGATTCCGTCCTCGGTAACCCCCTCAAAAAGGTAACTTCAGGTGAAACAGGGTAGCACAACTTCTCCAACTCCTCTTACCCCGTGCATCGTTAGTGCGTCCACAGTGCGCACTGATCACGTCATTGGAGGAGGGGGTGCTTGTACCCAGCACTGTGCACTCAAACCCAGCACAATTCGATCCTTTCACTCCCCCTCCCCGGCTTCCTCCCTGCTCCCTGGACTATTTCTGTGACTGATAGGGAGCCCACATTCCATGGAAAATTAAAAGTTTACAAAAAAGCAGTAAGGGGCAAGTTCATATGCTGGGGTGCTATGGGCAGACTGCCACGGGCAACAACTGAGCTCTGGTTGACAGGAGCCTACGTGATCACTGTCCTTACTTTGTTGACCTCGTGTGTGCTAGCAATAAAGGGATGCAACATCAGAACGGCTTGACGGCCCTCTCCCCCCACCCCAGCCTGCCCAGTGTTCCACCTCAGAACTGCAGCCACGGGTGCACCAGCCTCAGAGGCCACTACAACTAGCTGGCCAAGAGCTTCACAGACCTTAAAGAGGCATAGGTGAGCCAGGCAAGGGCGCAGAACCTACCAATTGGTTAGCTGGGTGGCTGGTGTAGGACTGTGAACTGGGGGACGGCCTGGGCAGCTTAACAAGACCTGTGTCAAAAAAAAAAAGGCCAAGTGTGGTGGCATGCACCTATAATCCTAGCACTTGGGAGGCTGAGGCAGGATCCCCAAAAGTTCGAGAGTGCATAGAATTTAAGGCCAGCCTGAACTACATAGTGAGATCTGTCTCAAAAAACCAAAATAAATAATAAAAATGGCTGGGAGTGGTGCTTCGGCAGAGCACTGGCCTAGCCTGTGTGATCCCTGGGGTTCCACCCTCGGACCTTGCACTTGCCAGGCAGGCACTTATGCCGCTGAGCTATTTCCTTAGCCCGAGAAAAGAAATTTTAGATCCAGAAGACCCCAGATCACCTCTTTGCCAACATTAATGAGTGTTAAAGATGCGACACTTAAGGGCCGGATTCCAGGCCTGCCGTGCTGGCCCGGGGGTGGGTGGGGGGCTGCCAAGGCGCACTGAGACAGGAGATTGAGACTGGGCATGGTGGTATGCACCTGTAACTGCAGATCTTGGGAGCTGAAAACAAGAGGATCACTGCAAGTCCGATCTACATAATGAGATCCTGTAGACCCTGTCCTAAATACATTAAAAAAAAAAAAAAAAGACACCACACTTGTCAAATCCAGGCACCCTCCCCTCCTCAAGCCGCACTTCTTATCCCGCAGCCCTGACCTGCCTTGACCTCCATCCCACAGGCTCCAAGCCATGCGGAGCCCAGGATGTCCCTGTGTCCCTCTGGGCCTGGGTCCTGAGCCATGCCCAGGTGGAGGTGAAGTGCTGTGTCAACCAAAGCCAAGCATTCCGATGAAAGAGTCAAAAGAACGGACGGCAGCACAGCAATGGCACTCGTTCTCATGCTGGCAGCTCCCAGAGACACAGGCGACCAGGAGACACGGTGTCCAGCCCTGCCCGGGAGCCCTCCTGCCTCGGTCTCACCCAGAGAGGAAGCTGGGCACAGGGCGGCTCACCCAGCACGCAGGCGCAGTAGGGAGGAAGCAGCACAGGAGCCAACAGCAGCTGGGCAGACCTCAGGTGCCACATCCTGTAGCATGCTGTCAGGTCCACCTCCAAATGGACACCTGATGTCCGGCCCTTCCTCTGAGCCACTGCCTCTGTTCCCACGGGAGGTGGAGACCTCTGACACCATCAGCACCACCACCCCCAACAGCCCAGGAGCCAGGGCCTCCCTGACATGACTCATCTGGGACTCAGCCCCGGGGCCTACCCCAGGGCCTTTGCACGCTGCCCCAGTCCCTCTCCCAACCACAGTGAATACCTGGGTCCCACAGAGCTCTGCTGCCTGTCCCCTGCTGGGAGGCACCTAGGAAATCTCCTCCTGTCTGCCCTGGTCCCTGCGGGCTGCACAGCACCATGCGGTAAATGAGGCAGTGTGAGAGCATCACATGCTGAGTTTACGCTTACTTTTTTACAGTACTATGGATGAACCCCAGGCCTCACGCCTGCTTGCAAGCACAAGCCACAGGAGAAGAGCCAGTGGTCACAATTCTGCCAGTGAGCCCTGCTGTTCCTGCAGGGAGGCACTGCCGATCAGGCACGAAGGGAGCATCAGCTATGCTGGCCATCCTGTGTGGTGACAGCACTGTCTACCCACATGCAGCTGGGCCAGGAGCTGGGACCACTAGGTGCTCAGCCTGCTGAGAACCTGCAGCTGCCTTCTAAGGAAGACAACACACCCTCGAAGGCTGGGGGTCCAGCCTTGCACCAGGAAAGGGAAGTGGCCAGCAGCGGCTTACTCCCAGCTTACAGGAAAGGCTCTAGGAAAGATGGCTGTGCACGCAGTGGGGCAAGGCTCACATCCCAGCTATTTAGGGGGCTGAGGCAGGAGGATGGCAAACTCCAGCCCAGCCTAAACACCTTGCCAAATCAGCAAGACCCTAACTCGAAATAAAAAATCTAAAAGGGCTGGTGGTATCGCCCAGTGACAGAGCACAGGAAGGAAAGGCTGGGTGGCTGGGAGACACCAAGCAGCCGGCTCCAGCCCTGCCTCCGGCGGACATGGAAGCATGAGATGCCAACCCGGGCTACCCAAATCCATGGAGTAGGAACACAAAGGTCCTGCTGGCCCCGCTGAGAGGCCACACGGAGAGGAAAACCGGGGCCCAGGAAACGCTGCTAGTTACACGATCCCAAAAGCTGGTGTGCAACGGGCAGTTCGAGCTCCCCCTGCAGGTGAACAGGGGCACTGCAGTCAAAGTCCAGATGTGGTCCCCTAGGTTCCACGTCACGCCCTGGGCAGCTCTGCAGCCTGTATTCTAGAATTCCACGACAACTGTAGGGAAGAGATGCGCTAGATGTGTGGATTCACACAATGGTATGTTATTATTTAGTTACAAGCAGGAATACAGCACTGAGGAGGCTACAGTGTGGGTGGACAGTAAAACCATTGAGCTGAGAGAATAAATCACAGAGATGGAAGCAGATTGCGGTACTAGAGGCTGGGGGCAGTGTCATGAAGAGGGACTGACTTTGCTAGAGACACTGTGGCTTTCTAGAGTAATGGGAATATTCTGGAATTTGACAGTTCTGCAGCTGGGCATGGTTGTCCCTGCCGGTCATCCTGGCACTTGGGAGGCTGGGGCTGGAGAAACACCTGACCTCCACAGAAGCCAGCCAGAGCCACATGTTGAGACCTGGTCTCAAGAACAACAACAAATGGAAAAAAAAAAAAAAACCCTCACAGTTGCACAACTCTGAGAACACACTAAAAACCACGAAAAAGATGAATTTTACGGCACATGAGATATTTCTCTACTAAAAATACAGGCATGGTAACACACATCTGTGATCCCAGCACTCAGGAGGCTGAAGCAGGAGGATAGGTATGAGCTTGAGACCAGTCTGGGCTAAACAGTGAGCTCAAGACCAGCTTGAACTGCATAGCCTGACCCCCATCCCAGTCTCAAAAAGACAANAAAAAAAAAAAAAAAAATCTGGGTGCATGGTACATGTCTGACTGGGAGGCTGAGGCAGGAGGATCATAAGTTCAAGCTCAGCCCAGGCAACAGACTGACTCAAAAATTTTAAAAATGGCTGAGGGAGCCAGGGAGATGGCTCAGTAAGGTCAATTCCACGTTCCCCCCTCAAAAAACAAACAAACAAAATAAAACAGCTGAGGATGTAGCTCAGTGAAAAGGCCTAGGTTCAATTTCCAAGACCAGGAAAAAAAGAAAAAGGAAAGAAAGAACGAAAGAACGAACGAAGCAAGAGAAGGCAGGCGCACTCTAAGAGGGGCTAGCGGAGAGATTTCACACCTGGTCACACAGTGTCCCTGTACAACTGCTGTCAGCTGGCTCTCTGTGCAGCTGACTGACTTTCAGACTCCCTAGCCAGGCACCAGACTCCCTGAGGTCCTCAGTGCCAGCTGCAGGGTGGCCCTCAAGGCACCCCATACTCCGGGAACCTGACGGCCCTTGGACCTCCTCCCTGTTCCTCTCACAGAGGTTCCCAGGCCCGCCCTCCCTTCCTCCACCCACCAGATCGTGTCACCGTGATGGACGCTCCTCTGGGAAGCCTCCCCTCCCTCCCATCCCAGGTAGCCGCACCAGACTTGGCATCTCCATGTTCCCAAAGGGACTGTGTGAATCCTGGTCACCTAGCTGCCACTAGCATCTGGCCAGGTGGGCAGCAGTCTGACCACTGTTACAATGTGATAATGGCAAAGACTTTCAGAGGGCACAGCATGAACTGGGGCCACTTCAAACAGACACCAGGTGACCAGCATACTGGCTGCAGCTGTGCCATAAACAACGGAGCTCCTCCCGCCCTTCCCAGGGCTAGGTGACCAGTACTGGGCAGGCACAGGGCCCATTCGTTGGCTAAATAAGGCCACTCGTTGGTATCTGGCTTAGAAAGAGTCTGTTGTGCCAGCATTCTGGGAGGCTGAAGCAGGAGGATCACAAATTCAAGCCCAACTGGACAATTTAACAACTTAGATAAAAAGATAAAAAACAGAAGAGGGTTGGGGAAACTGCTCAGTGCAAAGGCACTGGGTTCAAATCCCCAGTTGGGCAACGAAAAGAAATGAGCTCTACACTGCCAGTAGTACACACAGGACCCAAGACTGAGGGGCCAAAATTATTCTATACCTGCCACCAACCATAGGAGGGTGGGTAGCAAAGGGTACTGCTGGCCTCTAAAAGTTGTTGGCAGGTGCACGCCTATAATCCCAGCTCTTGGGAGGCTGTAAACAGGCAGATCACTATGAGTCCGATCTAGTAGTGAGACCCTGAACATCCTATAGACCCTTCCTTAAAATACAAAAAAATAAAATAAAAGGTGTTGGCAGAAGCGCAGCCTCACCAGCCCCCTGCTCTTTTCAGGGTGGAAGCAGCAGAATAGAGCAGACAGGAGCACAGAGCTGGAACCCCAAGGAAGACACTCGCTGTACTCAGCACTGGCATGCAGTAGGCAGGAGCCCATGGGGGGAGGGAGAGCTCCCACTGGATGCAGGGGAGGAGCCTGGGGAGCCTGCCAGGAAAGCAGGGGTCAGAGCAGGGCTTAAGAAGGAGCCTGTGGTGATCACAAGAATCGCCAGAGCCTCACTGCACCCGTGTAGTGGTTTTTGCAACTCTGTGGTTAGAGGACCCCTGGGAGCCATCCCAGCCCGGCTCACACCAAGCCGATCTGGATGCAGAAGGTCCTGCCGGCTCAGCTTACAGGAATCACTTCTACCCACATCCAGTCCCCCAGGGCCCTGGCCTGCTGCCCAAGGAACACTGCCTACGTCCCAGGGCAGTACCGGAGGGAGCGCCGGACCTGACCACACCTGCATCCCAGACACCTAGCACCTCTGGCTGGGGGTCCTATGCAGTTACAGTCCCTGCCCTGCTTCCTGTCCCCAGGCTGCAGGGCTGGCCACCACAGGGGCCACTGTCACTGGACCACATGTGTTGGAGGAGATGCCTAAGACTGGGAAAGGAAAGGAAGGAAGGTCAGAGAAGCAGAATGAGAGGAAATAAATCAAAGACACAACTGTGTGAAGCCACAGGGCTCCGCCAGCCCTGGGAGGCAAGGCCTATTTCAATCCAGGAAAATAAGGGTGACCCTTAAATAACCGCACCCTTTCTTTCTGTATGTTGTTTTCTGCAATACTGGGGGTACAACCCACAGGCTTCACAGGGCCACATCTCCAGCTTTCAATTCTGAAAACTACCCAGGCTGGGCTGGACCTGGGATGTCCCTGCCTCAGCCTCTGAGTGTGCCGGGATCACAGATACACATTCCAGAACCAGTGAAACATCACCTTTCTTGACAAGTCAGGGTGTCCCTGTCCTTGCCAGCCTGTCTTTATCCCCAACAATTGAGGGAGAGAATGGAGGAGGGAGCACAGCAGCACTGGCCCCCGTGCCCCACCCCACCCGCAAGCCTGACTACAGCTGGCCCACTGCATCCACAAAGCTGTGTTTCACATGCGCCGAGCCACCTCCCCTCTCCTGTAACAGCAAAATCCACCTCCTAGAACGACAGCGCTCCCTTCATCACAGTGAAAGGGGTTTGTGGTGGCACCTGCCTATCATTCCAGCCCTCAGAAAGGCGGCTGAGGCAGGAAGGTCTTGAGTTTGAGCACAACATGGACCACAGAGTAAGACCCTGTCTCCAAAATTCAGGAGCCAGCTGGGTGTGGTGGTACTCATCTGTAATCCCAGCACTCAGGAGGCTGAGGCAGGAAGATGGTTGTAGCCTGGCCTACAAAGTGAGCTCAAGGCCAGCCTGAGCTGCAGAGTGAGATCCTGTCTCAAAAAAAATTAAAATAAAATAAAATCCGGGGCAAGACTGGGATATTCACAAAAGAATTGTGAGACTACCAGCTCTCTCCAGTCACAGATGGCTCCAGGGCTGGACCCCAGCCTCTTCTGACGCTTGGGGACTCCTGAAGGAAAGGCTGTCAAGAATCCTAGCCTCCCCTCAACTGTGGGCTCTTCCCCCTTGTTTAGGTCTGTTTCTACCCTCCTCTGTCTGAGCTCCACATTTTCTTATAGTCTCTGCGGTCAGTTTCCCTCCAAAAACCCTTGACCTATTTTTTAGAGTTCTAGGGCTGGATTCTAAATGCTTTGAGAAAAGGATAGAGACTCATGCACTAAACAGATGTTTGCTGAGCACTTAATATGCACCAAGAGCTGCCCCTGTGATCTGCCGTACACACAGCCACCAAGAAAAGATGTCAGGTGTAAGTGCAAACCTGTAATCTCTGCACTTGGAGGGAGGCTGAGGCAGGAAAATCCCAAATTCCAGCCCAGCCTGAGCAATTTAGCAAGTTTAAAGCCAGTATGAGACAGACAGACAGACAGACAGACAGAGCTCGCTTTCTGTCTCCGTCTATGTCTCTGTCTCTGTCTCTGTCGGTCTTTTTGAGACAGGGTCTCACCAGGCAGTTCAGTCTGGCCTTAATCTCACTTTGTAGCCCAGGCTGGCCTCAAAACTCCCAGTGATCCTCCTGCCTCAGCCTTCCAAGGGCTGGGATTACAGGCAGACACCACCACACCCAGCAATCAGTGTGGACTAGACAGCAAGATACCCGCCTCAAACAAGCAAACAAACTAACTTATTTCAATCACATGGGCCTCACTCTGAGGCCCAAGTGCTGGAAAACTTCAGGTGCAGGGACCCAATCCTGCTGTGTCCTGTTTTTATACAGCTTGTGACCTAAAAATGACTTTGATGGTTTTTAACTGTAGGGTGAGGGGGGAAAAAAAATCAAAAGAAGAAAAGCATTTCAGGATGAAAAAACTATGTATTTCTGCACTGCATTCTTCTGTGTCCACATAAAGTTTTATTGGAACACAGGCACACGCAGCCATTGCCTACCAACTGGGGCAGCCTTCCTACTCTGTCGGCACAGTGGGGTGGGAGAGAGACTACCTGCCTTCCAGAGATGGGAGTACTTTCCAGTGTCTTACAGAAAGAGCCCCTGCTTTAGGGCAAAAGGGAGCACAAACACACAAAGAGATTTATACTCATTTCTGGTAGTATTAGGAATTGGGTTTTGTTGTTGTTTACTAAGAATTGAACTCAGGACCTTGCGCTTGCCAGAGAGACTCTGTGCCCCTGAGCTATATCACAGCCCATGTTAGGAGATTAATGCTCATTTCTGGCAAAGAAGAAAAAGCAGAATGAGAGAGAGATCAGGAGGGTGACTACAGGCAGGGAGCCAGGAAGTGGGGGCTCACCTAGCTGAGACCTAAATGACAGGCTAGGGGGAGAGAAAAGCACTGCACAGTCGGAACAGAAAGCGCAAAGGTCCCGCGGCAGAGCGGCAGCGGCAGGGCGGCAG
>NDGN011460499.1:1824-15585 GCA_002564285.1 Tympanoctomys barrerae | reverse complement strand
TGAACTCACGTCCTTGCGCTTGCCAGGGAAGCGCTTACTCCACTGAGCCATCTCCCCGGCCCCTAACCTTGTTTTTTTCTTATACTTACTTCAATTAAAAAACCTACAGGCAGTGTCTTCTGTTACAAAATTATTTCCCTCTGCTTTCATTTTCTATTTAGACTTGTCTTATTCTTTCCAAAAGTATAGGTGATTAACTTTTAATTATGGAAAATTATTTTCATAATTTGGATTACCTAAAAACTCATTATAAAAACATTGAAAGTTAGACATAGGAGTCAAGGAGCTGGATGTTGAGGCAGAAGATTCACAAGTTCAAGGCCAACCTGGGCAACACAGTAAAACTTTGTCTCAAAACAAATCAAAATGAAGTGAAAGGTAAAAATGTGGTGCAGTGGTAGAGCACTTGCCTACAATGCATTTTGACCTGGGTTCAATTCCCATTCTTAAAGAGAAAAAAAAAAAAATCACAAAAAATACTTAGGGTACTTCCTTTTCTAATGAAAAATGATTATATGAAATACATACCATATATAAATATTTAACACATGCTTTACATGCATCTAGCCCTGGATTCAACCCCCAGAATTGGGGGAATGGGATATTATCACTTTGAAAAATACATTAAGCTAGGGCTGGGGATACAGCTCAGCCGCATAAGCACCTGCCTGGCAAAAGCAAGGTCCTGAGTTTGATCCCCAGTACCACCAAAAAAAAAAAAGTATGTGTGTATATGTGTGTGTGTGTGTAAGTGTAATGTATGTGGTGATTGTGTTATCTGAATATAGTTGTATGTCATAACTATCTATATAAGTAAAATTATATAAATACTTGCTTCCTGTGGAAATGTGAATACAATGAAATCAAATAATTCACACACTAGTTATGGTACTTTCTGCTAGGTATAAAAGGCTTAAATGTTAAATGGGGAAGGAAACAAAGCAGTGTATCACATTTTTTTGCATCTCCAAGTAAAACATTGTACTTTCACATGACTGATAACCAGAAAGTAGGCAGATTTCACAGCAAAATGTAGTGATGTAAGTAAGAGCCAGATTAGCTCTACAGACTTCCAGTTGTATCTTATGTAGGTCCAGGTTTAAAATGTCAAAGTTCAGAGCTTTCCCAGTGCATGTGATGTATATTCTTTCAAAGAGCGTCCTGTTCCACTTTAATTCCTTATTTTAAGGCAAGCAAGGGCTAAGGTGAAACATACTGTAAAAGTAAAAGAACATTACATTTTCCCCCTTTGAAATAGGTCCTTGCAGCTGTGGAATTCCTTGCCTTAGTGATTGGTGATTAAGTGTATTTCAGTAAAATAAGCAGGGTTTAGGAAGAGGGGATGATCAAATGTTGTAAATCATATAAAGTTACAGTCAAAATGAAAATCTTGGGTTTTATTTGAATTCCCTGTACATTATCTAATAAATACAATAATAGAGCTCTGATTCTATTCTATAATTTTTCAGTAGAGATGTATATACAGTTACACTGAAATATATAAGCAGATTTGAGTATGTTAAGCATTTTATATTTTTGGAAGATATATGTTAATGTTATTTCTGTGTTTTAAGTCTACGCCAATAAACCTTCAGACAAAATATCTATGAATTCACATGTGTGTGCATTCTTTTCTGTCATTTCCCCTATATTCTCTCTTCCACGCCCTCATCATTGCACCCTCCATCAGAGCTTGTGGTCCTTTCCATCTGTGTACTAAAAGGTTTCTTTGTAAACCAGGCCATTTGTCCATCATTGTTTGGGGTCCAAACAGTGGTAAGATACCCTGTCACTGATCCCACACACTATGAATGGCAGCCCCTCTCCGGACAATTGGTGGAGGGACCAAGAAATATTCCTGAGAGGATTATTTAACCTTTCAATTTAGAGGGCACAAAGCCTGGCTGATTAATGAACTTTCTGATGGGTGCTGATAAGCGGATCTATTTCTTTATTTCCCTTAAAAGTGATTCCTTCATCTGCCCATATTACTATAATCTTAAACATAAAATGGCAAATAGATTAAAAAACATCACTAAAGAGTTTATCTGGCTAGCAAACTGAAGGAGCTAAATTAAAATTGGTAATGACAGCAGTGGCTCAGCCTCATATATGATTTTTAAATGCCCTGTGTATTTTGAAGAGACTTATTCTCTAGCTTGCCTGGTAATGACTGCTTTTGGTGCACAGTCTGGGGCTGGCTTCAGTTATCCCCACCCCCCGCCCAAAAAAATGAGTTGTGTTATCTGGATGGCTGCAGACACATACGCATCCCCCTTTCTCACTGCATGGGCAGACAAGGTCGATAGCATTACAAGGTATTTGTGGCAGTGCTTGTTTCAGTTTTCAGAGCTGCCAGTTTCCAGGCGGATTTGAATTACAAAAGAAGAAGCTGGCATGAAAATTGAAAGGTTTTATCGGCTGGTCTGAAGCCTCATAGCACATTGCTTATTTATGCAGTCCATTTGCACCAGGAAATATAAAAAGGAAATACATTTTTAAAATAAGGCCATAAAGACCCAGATATGTTTAAGATGGCAAATAAAATATAGATACCTATAATATCTTTCCAGGAAACGATTTTCACTTAATGTTGCACATTACTTCAGAAGAGCATTTATGTTGCTGTCATAAATTTGTGCGTTTGTGTCACTATGTAGGTAGTCTCTGGGGATTAAGAAGGAAGCCTTTGCTAACTTACTTTAAAATTAAAATAGACGAGGGATAGCCGTGCAGTTTGAGAGCTACATTGCAAGTATTTAAATAAGATGGTAAATTAAACTTAAACTAACATTTTTGCATTCCATGTAAAATTAGATATGGCCCAGTGAATAAATGCCACTACCTTTAGAGAAAATTGGGATGCTTTTTAAGGCATGAAGATTTGGAGCATTCAGGAAGTGAATTACTGTGATCCTTACTGTCTTGTATATGTTCATTGTTCTGTACTTACCTTTTTTGTTATTGGGGTTGTTTTGGTGGAGTGCCTTATTTCCAGAAAGAAAGATCATAAAGCAGTAAGTTTAATAGGTCCTTTTAATAAAACTTGTGCTTTTATTTTAGCCTGGAAAGGTACTGTATTTTAGGTTTTACTAAGTGCTTGATGTTGTAAATATGTAATCTTCTCACTATTGGGATTTATACCAACAATTTACATCTGTTTGCATTGCTTTAACATAGTTTTGATTTCAAAAAAAAATACACTCATGCAATCTGTTAAACTCTTAATTACATAAAATGAAGATGTATGTATACAAACATACTGTAGTGCAACACCTTGAATAATGAATGGCTTTACCACTGGTCATTCACAACTTTTCAACTCATTGGTTTATAAAACTTAAGTGTATCTGAAAGACAGGGAGGTAGTTCCCTCTATATAGAAAATATCAAATCAATAAAGTAGCACATTTTATTCTGCTGCAATTCAAATGAATACTGTTTAAGAATCCATTTTCCAATAAAGCAAATTACTCTCAGCTAAACCATGAGAGGTAGTTTTTTGTAATTCTTGTTTTTACCAGTGTCTGGTACCTTTCTCGTGTTTTCACAACCTAGACTAATTATTTCATGTATTTTTTTAAACAGAGGAAATATCAAAAGCATACACATCTGCTGCATGCTAATGATGTGCTGTACATTTTTTTCATGAATTTTCATAAGGATTTTTTCTACGTAGCATGTGTGGCTTAATGATGTAATCACCCGATAGACTAGAAAATGCTCCAAAGGAGACGTTCCGGTCTGTTGTGTACATAATACATGTTTCAGAAATCTGCCTAATTAAGGAATTACCCAATGGATTGAGAATCTGTTGGGTATATGTCATATTTTTAACACATAAAAATATATGTATATAATGTGTAGTTTTTAATGCTGTTTTTTGGACGTGGGAGAAATGTCTACTGGACGATTTTTTTTTCACTAAGAAGAAAATAAAAAGCTTAAAAATTGTTCATGAAAGAAGCATTGCTTTAAAATAACTCCTAAGTCTTCAGCTTGGGGAGAAATTTACTTCCAGTATTCCTCAAAGGGACATAATATTGTGACTATTTGCCAGAACAGTATGCATGTGAAATGCTTTGTCCAAAACCGTCTCGCGAATAGGCTAAGAATATAGGTCCTTCACAGGAAAGGATATCAGCCTGTGCGCTGCTAATAGCATAGGTTGTCATCATTGCTTTCTCTGGACTTAGCTTTGGTTCCATTAACATCCACTAAAAAATGGTTACCCATCTTTTAAATCTCTTCCTTTGATTCCTTTAGGTCCCTAATAATGACATTGTGGTTATGTTCCTTGGATGTGTGTTTTGTTTTGTTGGTTAGTTTTGGTTTTGTTGTGGCAGGATCTCACTAGGTTGGCTTTCAACTTGTAATCCTCCTGTCTTAGACTTGCAAGTGCAGAGATCATAGTTGAGTGTTGGCATTGTAGATATATGCCACCAGGCATTTATATGTAAATGTCACCAAAGGAAAAGGAGAGCATCCATTCTTCTTTCCTTGACTACTTTTTATAAAACTAAGTACAATAATTAGAGAACTATGTCTTGCTTTAGAGTAGCTAATAAAAAGCATTCTCTAAACAACGAAAAATATATTTTGAATCCAACCTTTTTCCTACTCAAATATCAAATTTGAGTCACTTCAATTAATGGACTTGGAATGTTACTACAAACTTGGTTTGGGATAACATTTTCTTGATAAATCCTGTTTGTCCACTTGGGTTGGATTTTTCAGATATATGTATGTTGAAAGGGCTGTACTGTTACTGAATTGATTGAAACAATAGATTGATTTGGAAACATTTTGAAAAAATGAAGTTCTTAAATATAAAAATGATATATTTAAGAAATACATGTGTAAATGCAATTTGTTTTGAAAGAAGTTCTACTTTTCTCAGTATTATATTATAGTTGTGATACATTAAGTATTTAATATACTTACCTTTTAATATTTGTTCATAGAATCAATGGAGTAAAAAAATGTATAGTCTAATCTTCTAACATACATGTGATTCCTAAAAATATATTTTATATTCACAAGAGTAGAAATTTTCCTTTAATTAGTGAAATTGATTGCATATTCTATATAGTAATGAGCTTCAACTAGATGCAAGCCCTCATTGGATCAAAGTCAGTTTAGATAAGGGCAGCTCAAGGTCACAAAGGGAGATGCCCAGCAGGTTCATTTGCATTAAAAATTGCTGTTAAAAATAGGAGACTGAGGCAGCTCTAGCATTTTGATCTCTTGGCCTTTGTCATGGAGATTCCTAGTAGTGAAGGGAGTAAGGCCAATGTCCCAGATAATGATTAACTGTTTTAATGGCATTCATTCATTCATTCCGCACTAACTACTCATGCAGAAAAAAGGGTTATGTAAAATGACATTAGAAGAAAATCATTTGTAATCGTTGCATCGGGCTGCACTTTGAGGAGACATTAGGAGTAAATCCGTGGCGTGGTAGGCTTATGCTTTATCTTCTGATATTTACTGAGTTTACTGGTGCATGAAAACCTTTCAGCAAGAATAGCAGATAGGATGGACCTTTCATAGGTAATGCTATCTACCAGGTTATTACTTCTATATATTGATAGTAAAGTAATCTCTAAGATATCACCCTACAAATATAGATTATTTAAATTTCTGTAACCAAGGGGAAAAAAGACTTGCTTTCATAAATAGTTCATTTGATATCCATTGGGTTAAAAATCTTTAGATAAAATTTTTTACTTTTAAAAAAACTTGAAAAAACTGCATTTGTTCTCTTACATTTAACTTTCATTAGCAAAAGGCATATAAGCCAGAACCCTGAACTTAGAGCTAATCAGCTCACATTAAAGTAGGACCTTTACTATTAACTAAAAATAAAGACATGCACCAATGCAGAAATATTGAGTCACAAATTTCTAACACTTTAAGTGACATAAAGATTTTGTTGGATCCTAGTATAAAAACTTGTCTGCTAGAAATCACTATTGGGTTTTCAGTACTATATTCTAATACAGATATGTTCTCTAATTAGTAAGATCTAGGCTGGTTTCATTCCTGTTCAGTCCAAGTACATGATAGTTTAGTAAAGTTAAAGTGTGTAGATAGCATTTGTCATTTTATTTACTAATTACTATGAAATAGTTTAGAATTTCATAATACAATATAAATACTGTTGCTATTCTTATACTAATGGAAGTTTTTAACTAGTGACATTTAGATGAATGAACAACCACATGTTTGCATTTCCTTCAAGGCCATAAACAAACAGTGAGGCTATATTTGATCTTACTTTCAAAATAAAATAACAAGTGTCGTCATCAGACATCATTTCAAACTCTTGATTAACAAGAATCTTTTCATCTTTGGTATCATAAGACTGAGTTCATTTTCTGTTTGTATTACTTCCCAATTTTGCAAGAATATATGCCACACTGTCATCGTGAACTAAAAGAGACACTAAGGAAGCTGGCATAAAAATTAATAGGCCAGAGAGATAGCTCAGTGGACTAAAGTGCCTTCTTAGGCAAGTTTAGGCAAGTGCAGAGACCCCTTAATCCTTAGTACCACATGCTGCACCAGCCTCGCCCCCATGGCTGGCTGAGCCAGCCAGAGTCCAGGGTGTGGTGGCACATGCCTGTAATCCCAGTGCTGAGGGCAGGAGGATCACCATGAGTCCAAGCTGCATAATGAGACCCTGCAACAACCAAATTTTTAAAAAAATTTAATAGATTCCCAGTGTATCTGTATTTTATTAATAATAGCTAAAATTTATTGGATGTTTCCTATGAGCTAAGGTCATTAAATGTTTTACCTCATTATTCATTCATTAAGATTGTATTTACTGAGCTCCTACTGTATTCCTGGCTCTGTTCTGGAAGCTAGAGTATAACAGTAAACAAAAGCAGACAGAAATCCTGGCCCTCACAGAACTTAGCTTCTCTCTGCCTACTAGTTGGGGTGGGGTAGAATAGATAAAGTAAGTAAAATATTTCATCTTTCAGATATGATAAATATTGTTGAGGTTTTTGGATTGGGGTATTGTTGAGTGGGTAGTTCTCAAAGGGGTTTAGAAGATATGGCATGCCAATTGGAAGGAGCTAGCAAAATTAAATAGGGTAGTTAAAAAGGCCTTACTAATAAGATGACAGCTGAGCCACGTCTGGGAGGTGAAGCAGTATACCATGTTATGTGTGACAGAAGAGCAATCCAGGTAGATGGCACAGCTGGTGCCAAAGTTTGAGCAAGAAGTTTTTCTGGAATGTTTAGTTAACAGTGAAAACAGCTAATAGGATATGAAAGTCTGCTCCCAGACCTGCAGCAAGGTGAGAAAAGTGGGGAAATCAAGTTGTAGGCCATTTTAAAGTTCTTGGCTTTTTATAGAGAGTCAACTGCTAGAAGTTGGCAGACTAAGGAGTTAATATGCTCTGATTTATTTGTGGAAAGATCATCCTACATTGAGAATAGGCTGCAGAGGAGCGGGGACAGAAGCAGAAACACTGATTATAAGGCTCTTAAAATCCTCAAAATGAGAAGTAAATAGCTAGACCTGAATAGTGATTCAGTGGAGAAAGAGGGTATATCTTATAGAGCCAGTAAGTATGACTGATGTATGATATGAAGTGTATGTGAAAGACAAGTCAAGGTTGTTGATTTTTGGCCTAAGCAACTGGAAACAGACTTGCTAATAATAAAATGGGAAAGATAATGGGAGGCATATATTTTGGGGGCAGGTTTTGGTTTTTGTTTCAAATGTGAGAACCCACACAGACTTTTTTTTATTAATTTTAATGAAGAAATTGCAATGAGAGAGTTTCAAAACAGGTTTGTGGGACAGTTACAATAATTAATACGTTGCATATTGTCTTTGTAGTAGTTACTCAGAGTACAAGATGCAGGCATGATATCTTGTCTAAACACTATTAATACAAATTTTTCTTCTCATTGAACTAAGAGAAAGTATCAGTATATCTATCCTGTTTGATATATATATATATATATTTTTTTTTTCACTAAAAAATGGTCCATTTCTATCTCCCATTTTGGTTTGGTTTTGTCAAAGATAGGTGTTCCATTGCCATTCAGTACATTGCCATTCAGGTACTGTAGGTGCTTGAATTCAGCAAAATAACCCAATATAGTCCCATAGTCCACAATAGTAGTGGGTTATCAGCAAAACTGGCAATGTCAGAAGTTGTTGACTTGAGCATTTTACAGCTCAGCATATTAATATGCCTTTACTTTTTATACGTAGTGGTTATACTTTTCTGCTGGATGATTTAAGACCAAGTTAAAGTAAGACCTATATAACTAAAAATGTAACTTTTGTATCTGTCAAGGTCAGTCAGATGCCCTAAGGATTTACCCTGAAATCATGTGCAGCAGTTTGTAGATCTTTTGACAGTGTCAGCCATCTGGATAAGTTACGGCCATTGCTGGACCAATTTGCTCTCTGTGAAATCCTGAGAGAATGTTTTCTCTCTAGGTGACTCTCCTTAGGTACACTATACATTGTCGATCACTCTGTGATCGACATTGTCCATAATCTCCTTGAACAGAAAATTTGGGAGACCACAGAATTACAGGATGCTACAGTACAGGTTCTCTTATGTCCTGAGTCCTCACAGACCTTGAAGGGCTAATGCCAAAACATTGGCTATCTTTATAACCCTTCTTTTACTCTAATTTTTGATCTGCAAACTTAAGTTGTTCACCATCCAGAAGAGAAGCTTAAATAGAGAATACAAATGTGCAGTTGAGAGATAATTCCTACTAAAGGATAAATACATTAGAACTGTTACTTTATTAGACTAAGAATGAAATAAGTAAATTCAACAAATTCCATGAAAGTTTTGCTTTACGTCTTCAATCAGTAGCACAGATTTTCAGTGTCTATTTTATACATCTTTATTGGCTATATAACTACTTTCCACTCTTTAAAATTTTGACGTCTTTAACACATTTGCTACCTATTTATTTATTAAGCACTCTAGGTGTGAGTCAGCAAACTTTTTCTGTAAAATGTCAGATGGTAAATGTTTTAGCTTAATTAGCCATGTGGTCATTGTCACAACTCTAGCCTTGAAACATGAAAGTAGCTGTAGATAATCTCTAAACTGATATATGTGGCTATTTTCTGACAAATTTTACAGGCACTAAAATTTGAATTTCACATAATTTTCAGGGGTTGCAAATATTCTTTTTATTTTTGACCATGTAAAAACTGACCAGGGATATAGCTCAGTAAAATAAGCACTTGCCTGGCAAGCACAGGGTCTTGAGTTCAATCCCTGGTACCACAAAAAATAAATAGATTAAAAATATAAAAACCATTCTGAGTTTGCTGGCCATTCAACAACCAGAGTAGGCCAGATTTGGCCTATGTACCATACTTTGCTAATCCCTGTTGCACATTCTGAACAAAGGGAGATGCAATGCACAAAACAAAAAATTCTATCCCCATGCAACTTACATTATCTAATAAGGCAGCAAATAAACAGTGATCAGTAACTACTTCAGTACACCGAAAGGTGATAGACAAGTGCTATAAAAAATTAGAAATAGTGTATGCACTAAAGGGAGGATCTGGAGTCCTGGGGATAGAAACAAATGTATTAAATAATACCCTTTGCTCTGAGGGGTCATAGGAATGTGCCTCTAGACAATTGTATAGTAACTCCTCTTTTCTTATGTCCTGTACATTTAAGGAAAAGCCAGAAGTACCATGGCAGTATAGGTAGTGCTTCTTTTGGGGAAACTTCTACTTGTATCCATACCAGTCAAGTCAGCTTCCAATGAACTACATAGCCCTATTGATATGATTCTCATTGGACTCTCTCATCATTGCCTCTTGGTTTATCTTGGCCTTTGGCATATGATTCAGGTCAATGGAATATCTTATTTGAGGGGTATAAACATGGTATAGTTTTCTCATTAATGAAGCCAGAAATCTTGCCTTACAACAAATTATATCATGTATTTGTATAAGCATAGAATAATTTATAAACAAGTTAATGTCCTTTTTAGAGAGCTTATTATTTGGTGGTGGATTGTTCTTTTTATTATTAGTTACTGTCTTCTGCTCAGAAGTTTCTGTTTTCCTTGAGTTTTCTATTTAAGCAAACAAGAAAACTTTGAAGATTTTTATTTCCTGTTCACCATTTTCTTTCCTATGGCAAGAAACCCCGTACAAGCAACGTGCTTGCAAATCAAACAAAATTAATTGGCAGATGAGCTGTCTTTGTTTCTGGATTCAGTAATGAACATAAGAAATAAACTTACCCAAGTTCATATCTAGCGCTGCCTCTTTTCCTCCAGTCTCTAAAACAGAAAGAGCAAGGATTAGATTTTTCTCCTCTTGATTAAACCTACACTTCCTCAGAGATCTTGCTCTGTTCACTGTCTCCTGCCTCCTGTCTTTTTGCAAGTTCTTCATCACTTTCTTACATGCTCAGGTCTCTCCTATCCAGAAAACAAACTCCTCCTAAGAATGCCCAGTCTAATCTGTCCCATGCTTCTCAAAGTAATACAGAACTACTCTCCCCCTTCCTTCAATGTGTATTTAATGTTTTTACATTTCTTACTGGATAATGTAATGTACATACTGAAAACTGGGTTAAATATGTGTACAATTTAATGAGTCAGTTATATGATACATACCCAGGTAACCACTTATATGTGGCAAGAATAGATTATATCTACTCTTAAAATTATGTGCCTTTCTGTCCCTTTTAGAAGTAACAACCATCCTGACTTTTGTAATTAGTTCTTCATACTGTTTTTTTTCACCATTGTATACATCGTTTTGGTATTTACCCTACTACATTCTACTTTTTCTACCCTCAGAATAATTTTAAATTTTTTAGTAAAGTTATTTATGAATAGTTACACATGAAATGGCTGTTTCTCAACATCGATGTTATTAAGCCTCTGCTGTACCTCAACCTGATAGATCAGTTTATCCTTCCTGAACCTAGTTTTAAGGCCTGTACTTCTGTTTTTCTATGTCTCTGCACCCTTGAGCCTTTCTTTCTCTGTTCCTTCTTCTACAAGGTCCTCTGCCTGCCCCTTAAATGTTGCAGTGTCTCCAAGATTTTTATTCACTATCACTTTACACTAAACTCTAAGAAGCAGTATTTCAAAGCAATCCCCTACATAAAAAGCACTTTCAAAGAACAAGAATTGAACTGTCTTCTAACATTTGTTAAACCCTCACAAATACTTATCTTGCAGACCAAACCTGGCCCACCCAAAAAGCCAAAGACTCCTTCTGGACAGTCAGCCTTGGTGTATTGCTACAACTGTGCACAAAAAGGCCATTATGGACATGTAAGTTTGAGTAATATTTGGGCATTAAGCATTCTGTTGCCAAGGAGTGGTTGCTAAAAGATGAACTCAAAAAGAATATAATTCTGAATGCTTACTTGTCTACAAACTAACATTCAGAGGTAGACTTAATATATTTCCAACTAATTTACTCATCCTGTCCTTACCAGAGTGAGTCTATCAGAGCATATTTCTTTAATAACTTTAAATCTGTGTGAAAACGAATATAGTTCATAAAGCCAGTCAGACAAATAATAGTCAACAATATGGTAGTAATTCTCTTGAGTTCATATACTTACTGTTATTTTGACACAGGTACTTTATGTTTTAAATATTCTACTTAGTTCTCCAGTTTTCCTTATTACTATGTTCAGTTAAATCCTTGTCAGTCACTTGTAATCCCTGACACACAATTATGGGTAAGACAAATGTGGTGGCCATGTGGTGGGCATTAATCTCCTGACCAGTTGCGACATTAAGTATGAAACAGCAGCAGCTCATCCCAGAGACAACATGCAATAAAAAGACTCAGAACCCATATATGTTAGAAATTTTGAGGCAGAGGAAAAAGGACGGTGGCACAGAAAGTAGAGAACCCCTGTATGACGTGATTTATTTCTGTTCACCAGATAGACATCTCACAACCTAGAAACCAAGGTAAACTTAATAGCAGATTGAATGGCAGGAGAGAGAGAGAGCATACAGAGGTTTAGAAGCCCTCAAAGTGAGTAGAGGGATGAGCAATAAATGAGGTAATTGTAAGCCTCCTCTTGAAATCCAGCCATGACACTTTATTATATAGATCCTGAGAACACTGCATTATAAGGAGATAAAAAAGTTGGGAGAAGAAAAAGTGCTAAAACAGAATCCAGTAATGGATCACTTATGTTCCATTTTGAGGTAGCAGAAACAGAAGTGGGAGTGGATAGAATATGAAAACTAGGTTAAAGCTTTGGTCCTCAGTTCTAATTTTTGCTCTACTGCCAATAACCAGGTAAGCTGAACATTATTTTTCTTCTTATTCTTAATCTTTATCTCCAGAGCAAAGAGGATATACAGGAAATCTCTTGGCGCTGACATTTGGGTGCTGTTTCTAGTGTGATCAAACTCATCGTATGGTGATACAGATCCTACAGTATTCTTACTTCCTATTCTTTAGAATTCACATTGAAAACCTCATTAGAGAATATTTCTTTTATAAAATTATCATCTCCAGATCTTTACTGCTCCATTCATTTATCCTTGTTAGCAGTATTTAGAGAACATATTCACATAAGTAGTCCCCTGACGGATAAGTCATACAGATAACAATTTATGCCTACTTACTTCTTTAAAGCAAAAGGTATGATTTTAGCGTTTATGTTTTTTCAGTCAAAGGAAACAATTATAGTTGGGTACGTACGCTTACTAGTCTTTCCTGCTAGTATAAATAGGAAATATATTAAAAACATTTGGAATTTATCCCCGAAATCTAGATTTAGATTATTTTTAATTTATAATAAAGCAAATTTGGCAACCTCATAACTGACATAGATGAAGAACTCTAAATTATCCAGCACTAATGAAGAAGATCAGTGGTGTGGCTAATCCAGAATAGTAGATAAATTATGTAGCCAACTATCAATTGTCTGTGCTAATGGAGGGGACCAGTGATGTGGATAATCAAAATATGATTTACATTTAACTTTGGAAAACATTTGTAGTATTGGATAGCTCTGTATAGTCCTATCAGCCTAGACTGTCCAAATAGGAGAGGATGCATTGCAGACAGTTAAAGAAGACCCCTCCTCTTCAGTTTCTGAAATTCAGCCTTACAAATGTTATTATTAAATAGATTCTTCATGTGAAAGATACATTTCACTTCCATACTTCCATTCATTCTCCAGCTAGTAAGGCAAGAACAGTAGTCACTATATTAAATGACTACTCAGCAAGATATGAAAAAGGGTGAATAGGGGCTTCAAAGGTTCTGTTTATATAGGTAATAAATGAATGCAGCAAGATTTCTCATAATCATAATTTGATCCTATGTTGTATGATTAGAACTCGGTACAGGGCCAGCCAAAAAGTTCAGCGGATTAAAGCACCTGCAAGCAGATGCAGGGCCCAGGGGTTCAATCCCTGGGCTCGCCATGCCGGCCCTGCCCTGGGGCATGCTGAGACAACAATTGAGACTAGGCGTGGTGGCATGCGCCTGTAATCCCAGCTCTTGGGAGGCTGTAAACAGGAGAATCACTATCAGTCCGATCTAGTAGTGAGACCCTGAACACCCTGTAGACCCTTCCCTAAAATACAAGAAAAAAAAGAGCTCAGTACAGATAAAATTTATCTCTTACCAGAGATGAAATTGCTCCATATCCCACCATTACAGTATACTAGAGTATTCTATTTATAAATATAATACTTGTGCCAATGAGTTTAGTGCTTTTTTTTTTTTTTTTTTTTTTT